>BSSO01002109.1:0-20519 GCA_030267885.1 Mesembryanthemum crystallinum | reverse complement strand
AAAATATTATTTTTACTTTATAAATCATTATACTTTTTAACAAATCAATGGTCAAAGTTTAAAAACTTTAACTTTACAAAGCCAGAGCGTAAAGATTTTTAAAGAACGGAGGGAGTACTAATTTACTTGACAAATTTCATATTCTTCTTCCCTGCTATGTGATTCATGAATTCGAAATTTCTAAATACAAATAACACAATGTATAAGAGAGAAAAGGGAGAGAGTTTTACCATAGTGTGTGTTATTCAATATGAGATCAAGCGCAGGACTGTAGAGGTCCATGTAGACAAGCTTCGAGTTGGGAAGTTTGGTGCTGAGGTAAAGGAGCTCATCTTTGAGTTTAGAGTTAAATAATTGTGCTGCTTCATTCATGAACTTTGGACATTCTCTTGATAAGCCGCCTGCTAGTGTTCTTTGTGCTGGCATACACCCGATCGGTCCTAAATTGCCTACACCAATCTTCCGAACCCCTAATTTATATAACTCCTGAAAATAAAAAAATAAAGTAAAAAAAGAAGAAGAGAGAACATGCTAACAAAAGAACTATAATGTGTGTATGTACACACGAAGATATAAGTGTATGTATGTCTCAAAGGAGATGCATTCATATTATATAACCTTGAAATGAGAAATAGCGAAGTTGAGTGTGAAGTCCGTGTAAGCATTGATGTTGTACTGGGTTATTCTGAGAGGAGTGCGGAAATAGGTATTAACGATATCACAAGAGCCTGTTGCAACTATAGAGATGCTGTTGTTAACGATAAAGTTTGTTCTTTCAACTCCGACAAATCCCTTGACCCTTTCAATGTACTGCTTGAACATCTCTAACTGTTCTTCCAGTGACTTGACAGACTGCAAGCTTCAATATATCAGTAACACAAACAAATTAAGCATTGGTTACAAAACAAACTACTAATTTATATACATGTTTAGTCATTAATAGAGGTAAATAATTCAGGAATATAATATTATCTAAAATTGATATCATGTTAACCCCAATGACAATGAGGTCGTATGCTCTTTCATTTCGATGGCATGGTGCAGAATAGGATTGAACATAACAAAACAGGACTGAATGAATACAGTATGGAAACAATGATATAAACAAAGCCTTAGTCCTAATTAATTAAATCTCGAATTCAGATTACCCTTGTTATATGTGTTAGTATTGTACTCGCCTGTGAGAATATCACTTACTAGCAATTGAGATGTCAAAGGATCATATCCACTACCCGATGAAGCAAAGCTCACACCAGTGAGAAGATCTGATTCCTTAAGATTTGGATCCAGAAATGCTGGCAGATATTTCTTGACACCAAATTCATCCGCTGCAACATAAATGAGATCAGGAGTAATGTCAAAATCTCAATTAGAATTGACTCCAACTTGTAACATAAGAATTTAGAGTTTATAGTGTGTACGTGCCTATTAAGTCAGCAGGGATTCGGCCATTGGAGAATCTTCCAGTCGCCTTATGATCAGCAAAATCCTTCCCATAAGGCGGGTGGTCACACCTGACTATGGTTAAGAGCTGATTGTTGTTGCCAGTATCCATTGTTGAGTCTCCATATGCAAAAATTGCTGGCACATTCTCTTGTAGCCAGGGCTGCTTAACATTGTGTGATCTTGCAATGCTGCAGCTGCAGCGATCCAGGATTATACAAAGAGAGAGCGCAAATAATGCTAAGTAGGATAACCAATTCTTTAATCTACAACCAAGAGAGTACTGCATAGTCTTGAATCTCTTTTTTCTTTTTGTTTAAGCTAAAGTCTTGGTCAGCGATTCACTTTAAGGGGTCTTTCAAAGAGAGATTCTCCTGCAGTGCTATGCATAGAGAAGTGCCCGGTAGCTTACATCTTTCTTGCATGCTGGATGTTGCTTATTACAGTTGGAAACAGTTTCCAGAAGACTGGCAGTTATTTCTCTTCATGTCTTTTGCATTTCCAGATCACATTTCTCTTACAGTGAGTCTCTGATCTCTCATTCCAAACTCAACCCCAAGGATAACAGTTGTCTAAAGCGAAGAGTGCTATAAAACATACCATTAGAAACTGACAGTTGAAAAGATATAGTAAAAGATAATAAGCCAAGGAGGTACACTTAGAAAAACAGGGGGATGTATCTGTCAGGAATTTGGTGAACAATTATCTGATTTGCCTTTTCACTAGGATGATAGCTATCCCAGAAGAAATACTTGTCATTTCACACACGCTGGAGAACGGGTTGCATAGTATCACCATCTCTGTTAGCCCTGATCCACAGCATTCTCTGTCCTCATCCTCAAACCCTATCATGTAAAAGGTACAGCACGATTCTTTAATCAATGCACAAGGTTTAGGAAATCTTAAAATAACTCCTCCTAAATGGGGTTCAAACACTGGTTGTTTGAGATAAAGCTGTAGGTACATCCTGACTTCCCATAATCTTGTTTAAGCTATCCAAATACAATGGGTTAATGTTGTTGTACCTTCTACTTAAGTTGGAAGAAATATTTTCCGAAATTTTTTAAAAGAAAAAACAAGAACCTAGAACATTCTTTCAAGTAGTTTAACATACTGTGACATTGTAATGCTGCAGCTGCAGCGCCACTGGAATTTACAGAGACAGAACACAAATATTGCTAAACAAAATGACCAATTGTCTGATCCAAAACCACGAGAGTTTTGCATAGTCTTGGATCTCTTTTCGCAAGCAAATTTTTTTGTTTGTTTGTTAGGTTTCAAGCAAGATTAAGATGAATCAACCACAAGTAAATCAAGAAACAAAGAACACTAAAGTAGTTGTGTGGAGGTTGAGGATGAATCCTCAACCCCTCGATAGCATTACTTCAACTAATCCAACCAAAGCAATACAATATATCATATCCTATGTGTTCCTCACAAACTAGCAATAAACCTAAGTAGGGGTTACAAAACAGCAACATTAAACAACAATAAACAATAAGAAAAAACCGTCTTAGCAGCTGCAGGACCCTTGGCACGGCTGTGTCAAGTACCAAGAAAATCTATGATGCAAGAAACCCAATCTGATTTGCCTTCTCACTAGGATGATCACTATCCCAGTAAAAAGATTTCTTGTCATCTTCACACATGCTGGAGAATGGGTTGCATAGTACTGCCACCTCTATTAGCCCTGATCCATGACATCCTCTGTCCACAACCTCAAACTCTATCATTGAAAGGATGAAGCAAAATATCAATATCATTGAACACGGTTTAGAAAATCTTAGAATAGTTCCTTCTAAATAGTAGTAGGTTTTGATCGCTGGCGTTAGAGACAAAACTGTTTACATCCAATTTCCCAAAATCTTGTTTAAGCTACAAAAAAATTACACGAGTTTGGTGTTGTTGTTATACCTTCTACATAAGTAAATAAATAAATAATAATACAACAACAAAGAATATTTGTCAAAGAAATTGCTAAATAAACAAAGAGAAAAGCAAAAATCTTATGTTCTGTTTACTGCAACTTGATTTATTTGCATGAATGTTTCCTAGACTCAAATACTAATAGAAAGTAGTGAAGCGTACCATACTGCGTGTTATTCATATTGAGATCAAGCATAATGCTGCAGAGGTTGATGTAGATAAGCTTGGAGTGAGGAAGTTTGGTGCTCAGGGCCAGGAGCTCATGTTTAAGCTTTAGAGTTATATAACTGTGCTGCATCATTGAGGAATTTCGGACATTCCCTCCATAAGCCACCTGCTAATGTCCTTTGAATGGCAAACACCCTAAAGGTATTGCATTGCCTACCGCAATCTTCCGAACCCCTACTTTATACAGCTCCTAAAATTTTAAAAAGACGAAAAAAAAAAGAAGACATGTTAACAGAAGTATGTAGCATGTACATAGTGCAGATAACTGTATGGATTTATCAAAGGAGATGTATCCAATATAACTTACCTTCAGAGCATGAAGTCCGTATAGGAATTGACACCGTATTTGGTTATTCTGAAAGGAGTGTCAAAATAAGTAGTGGCCAGATCATTATTGCCTGATATAATTGTTGAGAATAATGTTCGTTCTTTCAACTCCGACAATTCCCTTCACCCTTTTAATGTAGTTCTTGAACATGTTTAATTGTTGTTCTAATGGCCTGACAAACTGCAAGCATCAATGAACCATAAACAGTATCAAAGTGAAGACTCAGGTTCATAACAAATTACTCATATTTGTATGTCTGGGATAATTGAACGGAGTCAATAATTTAGGAACCATGTCAAGTACTCCCTCCATATCATTAAGATTGCCTACTGCCCAGTTTTAGTTGTTCATTTAAATTATCCTTATTTCTTTTGGTACATTCCCCACCACAGTTTATGTTCAAGATTCATTGTAGACCACACAATCAGTCTTTTTAATTTAGCGTGAAAAGTCAATCAGGAATTCAGAATACTCTCAGTCAGACGGAAAGGGAGCATAAATAAACTGGGGCCTTTTTGGTGTGAGGATGACATGTTGACGCCTATCTGGTGCAAGATGACACGTTGACAGCCACCCATCATCCGCTTCAATAATAATTGAATATGACACATTGCTAAATTAAATGTGAAACCTAAATACACTTAGAGCCCATTTCTGCTAGCTTTTATCAACGTCTACTCCTCCCTTTTATATGGCCAAACATGAAGAGTTAAAGCTGGTAGAAGTTAGGTCAAACGGGGTCCTACGTAGTATATGTGCAAAGTAATCAAGAAGTTACATTCATTTAAACATACCTCGAAAGTTATATTTCGGCATTGTTTTGTGGTTTTGACTATGAAATTTTAGGGTGTAATTCACCGAATATCAGTTCTGGAAGTGGAAAAGATGTTAATCAATTTTAAGCCTTATGTCTTCTCATTTATTTACTTCTTAACTCTTCTTTTAGCATCATCGACAACAACATCAATGCCAATTTGCATGTTAGTCAAAGTACACCACATAACAATACATAAGAGAGTGATTTATTCAGTATCATTTTTTGTCCTCACCTTGTTAAGTATGCTCAAATGAGTACAAATTTAGGCATCCTCCCTAGTTTAACTTCTTAGTTTTACTATGTTTAATTTTTAATTGAATTGACATTATCAAATATATGAATATTTGATTGTTTGAAATAACTTAAGACGTAGTGCAGTTAATAGTGAGAAATAAAATGAGCCCCTGCGGAGGGTAACAACTAGTAAAATTCGAAACCATTTTAATGTTAAATCCAATGAGGCCTTAGTCCTATACTAATCAGATTCTATTTTCATATTTCACCACCTTAGTCATATCTGTTTGTACCGTGAGGAGATCACTATTTTATCTTATTTTTGCTAATCAAGATGGGTCATGAGAAGATCACTTACTGCCGTTTCAGATGTCAAAGGATCATATCCACTACCGATGAAGTAAAGCTCACGCCAGTGAGAAGATCCTTCTCCTTCAAACTTAGGTCGAGAAATGCTGGCAGATTCTTCTTAAGGCCAAGTTCCTCCGCTGCAACATAGTTCAGATAAAGTGTAGTCCCAATTAAAAATTAAATTTCTGTGCTATAAGTTGACTCCAACTTGAAACATAAGAATTCATAGGACATGGTCTGTATGTACCTATGAAGTCAGGAATGATTCGGCCATTGGAGAATCTTCCAGTCGTCTTATGATCAGCAAAATCCTTGCCATAGGGCGGGAAGAACCTGACTATGGTCAAGAGCTGGTTGCTGTTGCCAGGATCCAAAAGCGAGTCTCCAAATGCAAATATCGCTGGCACCTATTCTAGTGGCAGAGGCTTGTTAACATACTGTGACCTAGCAGTGCTGCTGCCAAATTGCCACTGGAATATGCAAAGATAAAACACAAATATAGCCAAGCAAAATGACCAACTCTTTAATCTACAACCGAGATAGTACTGCCAAGTCTTGGATCTCATTTTGCAAACAATACACTTTATTTCTTTCTTTCTTTTTGTCAAGCTAAAGTATTGGTTAGCAAGTTCACTTTAAGGATCTTCAAAGAGACAACTTTCTCCTGTAATGTCATGCTTAGTTGTCCAAAGTGAAAATCAACTCTAATTGAACATATATATGAAAAAAAGAAAAACAGGGATCGTGTTTAGGATGAGCAATCAGAGACTTGCGGTAAGAGAAATATGATCTAGAACTGCAGAAGACATGAAGAGAGAAAAAAAGGGTCAGTCATCGTAAACTGTTTCAACTGTAGTACTGGACACTTCAAAATATATGATAAATGATGATGGCATATGTATAAATTTTGGAACCAAAAAGAAGTTCAGGAAAAGAAAATTTTCACAAATGGAATGTAAAAGTTGTGAGACTAGCCTCCCAAAAACTGTTCTAATACTCCCTTCCACCTTCCAAGTCAGTAAATTGAGTAAGGTGTGAATGTGATTAATTAACAAACACTGAAACCAATCAAAAATTGACGGCATCGCTCTTCATCAACATTTCTGAAGCCAAATGACAGCACCACAACAGAACGGTAGGAGAACAGGTGCTTCTTTTCAAAATCCAAAAACAAAAATGTATAGAGAACTCTTCACCTGGCAGCACATATGCTTAAAGGTTAGTAACATACACGTATATATTGTAATTATTTAGTACATAAGTTACTTTCCTAATATTTAATAAATAGTAAAGATATACTCCCAATATGTATTTAGACGTTACTTTCCTGAAATACAATATGTATGTGTATACTTTACTTTCATAATAATAATATACACTCCTCTTAATTATTAGTGCATTCTTGCCAGTCATCAGTGTTGTTAAAGCATAATCCACAGAGGATCTACAGTGCTGCATGTAGCCTATCCTACAGAAGAAGCAACCTTCTCTTGGCTAGAATGTAGATCCTGACCCACCCCTCCTATTATATATTGAAGGTTGAAATCATAAGCTAATATATGTTCTTGGTTTAAGGCTCTATGGGTCTCTGATGATTCACAATTGTAGTACCAGGTAGACTCCTAACAATATACCTTGCTATATATTCCTTATGAAGCTCCTATTTGAACCAAACAAGGGATGCGAGGAAGTTATAGCCTCCTACGATCCCTCCCCTTAACGCTTGAATCAGGTTTTTCACCAAATTGACTGTGGCTTTAATTTCCATTGGTTCCATTCGAACTATTACTTCTTTGACGAGCTAGGCTTCTGGATGCAGCTGCTGTTGCAGTGTTTAATGTGAATTCATATTCAACCAAAATCTGTCTTAGTTGCATAGATAGTCCTTCTTTGACAACTTTTTCAGCACATTTTACCTGACTCTGTCCAAAGCAATATGTCAAATGTTGAAATTTCCACTTAACTTCTTGTTTTTCAGTCGACTTCTCACAACAGTTATTTATACATCAGGCTGCTTGTCCTGACACTAATCCCCCAACCTTACTGCTTTCTTTTCAAATCACTAGCTAATAGGAGCTATTGGGGACTCCACATTGTCCAAGAATTTTGATGTAGCCTATAGGGTTTTGCCGTTTTGGTGTGCAGGGTAACCCAAGAAAATGTTTAAAGGCCCTCTCTTTCGGACTTTGTAGTTCCGACGAGCATTTGAACCTAAATTGTCTCTTGAAAAGCAGCCTATATACCTTTTTGCCTAGTTTCCATATATTTACAATTCTTTTAGCAGACTTTCCATTTAGCACGAGCCCTTAGTAATGAGTTAGAAAGGACCATAATTCTGAAAATAATTAGCAGACTTTGGCCTAGGTTTACAGTAAAGCATGTAAACAAGAAAGTATGAAAGCACTCAAGTACAAAGGATGTAACTATACATGAGAAAAGGATGAAGAAATGCAGTTTGGAACTTATATCTGTTCAGTAAAACTTCAAAGTTAAATACTACAACTACAACTATTCTGATGATACAAGTAGAGAACGAAAGGCAGAACAATATCATTACAACTTGGGCTAAATCTCAAAATGAAGCGCGTAGACAGGAAAGAAGAAATGCACTCAAGCAAAGGATTACAACTGAACATTGAGAAGAAACAAAAAGACACAAAAATACAGGTCGTATTTAAAGTTACTTCCATCGAGTAAAGCTTCAAAGTTCACAAACTACAATTACAACTAGTACGATACAAGTAGAGCACGAAAGGCAGAAAAATTTCAGTCTTTTTGCAATATGCATTCCAATTCTCAAACATTGTATTAACAGAGCGTCCTATGAGCCGCTATCTCCATGTTTAACATTCATTTCCTCTATTAAAACAATTGAAAAAAATAAAATAAAACACCAAAACAGTTGAGAAGACATGAAATATAATAAGCCAATGAGGTACGCTTAGAAGAATAGAGGGATGTATCTGTCAACAATTTTGTGAGCAATGATCTGATTTGCCTTCTCAGTAGGATGATAGCTGTCCCAGAAGAAATATTTTTTGTCATCTTCACACACGTGGGAGAATGGGTTGCATAGTACTGCCACCTCCACTAGCCCTGATCCACAGCATCCTTTGTCCACAACCTCAAACCCTACATGTAAAAGGTGAAGCAACATAGTTTTATCCAAGCACAAGATTTAGGAAATCTTAAAAAGTAATTCCTTTTCAACAGGATTTAGACACTGATTGTTAGAGATAAGGTTGTGTACATATTGACTTCCCAAAATTTTGTTTAAGCTATATGCATAGTAACACTGAACTTAGTGTTGTTGTACTAGAAATACAGGTCGGAGACTTTATACAAAAGGAGAAAGAAACCAATACAAGAACAAATGACATTGTCTTCAAAGAAAAAGCTAAATAAACAAAGAATAAAGCATAAATCTTATGTTCTGTTAATTGTAACTTAATTCAGTCACTTGAGTGATTCCTAGACAAATATGTCATGAGAAAGCAAACCATACCATAGCGTGTGTGATTAAATATGAGATCGAGCACAATGCTATAGAGGTCGATGTAGACAAGCTTGGAGTTGGGAAGTTTGGTGCTGAGGTACAGGAGTTTGTCTTTGAGCTTAGAGTTAAATAACTGTGCTGCTTCATCAAAGTATTTCGGGATTTCTCTATTTTCTCCACCTGCCCGTGTTCTTGCCGATGGCAAATACCCTATGGGTGGTAAATTGCTAACACCAATCCTCCGAACGCCTAACTTATACAGATTCTGATTTTAAAAAAGAAAAAAAAAACTCAAGAGATCATATACTAGTCTTAGTCAACAACAACTTGATAACTGCCTAACCAGTAAGATATCATTGCATATATGCACTACTGGATACAATTTTTATTTTTAGGTTGATCACTGGAGTGCATGTAAAGGATGCTTACATATGAAAGAAGAAGCTTAAATTACGTTCCTTAAGCTCGAAAGTTTTACCTTGAGAAAGGTTGTAGCAAAGTTTAGCATAAGATCAGTATAAGAATCGACATTGTAATCACCCCTAAAGTAAGTGCCAAAATAAGTGTTGATGAGATCATCGCTGCCAGATACAATGAAAGAGATGCTATTGTTAAGGATGAAGTTGGTTCTTCCAACACCCACAAGTCCTTCGACCTTTCCAATGTACTCCTTGAACATCTCCAGCTGTTGCTCCATTGTTTTGACAAACTGCAAGTCATCAATGAATTGGAGAACACAATTTATTGGGGTTGCCTTGGTGAATTGGATTTGGAACTCCAAAAATCAATTAAGCAAAGAGACATATGCACCTAGCATGATGGTACTTTATGTTGAATAGTTGACGCAGGGATTTGGAGACAAGAGGAGGAAGTAATGGAGAAAAGGTTTTCATATCACAAAATTGTACATCTCATGTGAAAGAGCCAATCGTGGAGATATAAAAAATCATGAATTTGGATCAATTCCAAATCCGCACATATAGGCATAATATTTAGCTCAAATACTACATTTCAAATTCATGTCATGAGTTGAATTATGTCTTTAGAGAAATGAGTCTTTGACATGATAAATGAAGTTAAGTCTTGGGTACCAGAAGTCTTCGATCGATAGGGAATATACTCCCTCCCTCAAAAAGAGTGGTTCTTGTAGACTATTCAATCATGTTAAGTAACAATTAGACTAAATAAGCAAGGTAGAACTCTGCTTGTCCCAACAATAATAGTCTCATTGAGCATTTAATAATCACATATCACTTGCCACCTCATTTTGTAGATTAATCTACCAACCGTTAATATGTGTACAAAGTCAATTTTCGACTTTAAAGTGGAAGAATAGTTACTTCTGAACTGTCCTACTTTCTATTTTTCCTTGTTTCATATGGGTGTCTTAAATCGTCTTATCACTCTGCATTTAGTGAACAGATCCACTAAAATCTAATCTATTGGTTCTTTTAACTCTTCTCGATACTAGTGCACAGTCAAAGAGCACAGTTATGAAACAGAGGGAGTACTTTATAGGGGAAAATGAAGTCTAGTGGTTTAAACTTCATTCATTGTGCTAGTAATTAACTAGGACAGTTGATTATGATATTTCAAAATATGAAAGAGGAAGAAACCTCAACACCAAGTGAGTTTACTTTTGGAGTCCTCAATGGTGATTAATAAACTAGGAATTTACATCTAACAGTAACAACACCATCATCTTGTTAAGGCCAGTTAGGTTCTAGTTCTAAATCAAATACACGAAATTTAGAATTTTTCCCTGTGATAAGTATATGAAATGTATTTGTACTGCCTATCTGCATCTCCTACAAATAAAGAGAATGATATTCAAGGAGGATACACCACTTACTAATAGTTGAGATGACAAGGGATCAAATCCACAACCCGATGAAGCAAAGCTAACCCCAGTAACAAGATCCGCCTCCTTTAAAAAAGGGTCGAGATATGCTGGCAAATACTTCTTAATTCCAAGTTCCTCCACTGCAAAACAAGTGAGATCATATTTGGTCCAGTTCACAAAAAAAAAAATTAAATAAAAAATTAAAAATATAAAAAATCGGCCTAGTTAAGCATCCATGTTATATCAGTCATGCAGTCAAGCAGGTTATATTAGGTTAGTGATGAAGACTACTGAAACATTAATTCCTACAAGTGCTTCCCAATAGGTACTATAATTGATAACCTGGTGTTACAAGCCATTTTCTCTAATTAAGGTGAAGACAAGGTTTGTCATGGTATATATGTACCGAAGAAGTCACTTGGGATTCGGCCATTGGAGAATCTGCCAGTGGCCATATGATCTGCAAAATCCTTGCCATAGGGTGGGAAGTTGCACTTGATCAAGGTCAAGAGCCCGTTATTGTTGCCAGGATCGATGATCGAGTCTCCAAATGCAAGAACTGCGGGTACCTGCTCTTTTGTGGGCTGCTTACAGTACTTAGGCAGTCTTTCTGTGCTGCAACACCATGGGAATATGCAAAGAGATAACACAATAGCCAAGCAAAATGACCAGTGCCTTATTCCAGAACAAAGAGAATCCTGCATAGTCTTGGACCTATTTTTCCAAGGCAATAATGTATTTTCTATATCTATTTTAGATATTTATTGTTAAGCTAAAGTTTGTTACCACTTACCAGTTTCAATTGAAAGGTCTGCACTCTGCAGGAAAAAATTCTGCCGTGTAATGTCATGCTTCGGAAAGCACTAGTAACATCTTGCATGATGCATGTTGCATTTCAGTTGGAAAGACTTTCATGTCTTCTGCATTTCTCAATTCAGGATTCCTATTACAACAAGTCTCTACTCTCTCATTCAAAACTCTTAACTAGGAGTCGTCTAGTTTACACAAGAAGGAACATTACTGCAAAAAGTTACATTTTCAAGGAATTAAATTCCTTACGAACTTCCTATGAACAAATATCGAACATTCTACATTGAGCTCTTCTTACCCAGACAGGANAAGTAAAACTTCTACCAATTCTGTCATCTTTTTGTCATTAAACTCAACAGTTTGCTATTCCAAGAAAGTGTATTTCTATGTTTTTCTCTTATCAAACGACTGACCTCATAGCTTCTTCATATATACCTTCCTTTTGTTTATATCAGTGAGAAGCCAATGCATGCCACATACTATATTTTGTAGGAAAATGAGACTGTAAATTGAAAGTATGAGGCCTTCTGTTGCTTTTGTTTATGTTAGTGCCTCTTGCACTCTTTACCAAGATGTTCTCATGAAAGTTTATTCATGCACTTATAAAGTTCAGAGAAGTTCTGTTATTGTAAATTCACTTTGTTAATGCCTTGTCACAGAGAACCAAAGAGTATATAGGACACTCCATGATGCAAGTTATGGCTATTGTTTCAGATACCATCTGTAAGTACTATGAAGCAAGTACCTTAATCCGTGCTACTCATGCAAAATCATAGACCAACGATAAGTGCTTTGGTTGATTCACAAAGAATGATACAATAACACAATTCACCCTAGCATTGGAGGGATACAAAACTAAATCTCAAACAGGGCGAGCAAAGAGGCTATATGAGAAAATAGCAGAAAGCAGGTGCAACAAGCCTAATCAGGTGTATAGCAGCAAGAAACTGATTTTCCTGAATGCATAGTAATCTATCACAAATTTTGAAACAAGATGGACTTCAGTATTTCATTTCTGGCTATTAATCTAATCTGGAAGATCCTGTAGCCTCTCTCATATCAGATTTCATAAACAGCTTTTTTCTCCATCTGACAACTGGTAATCTTAAATGCGCATTTTTTCACCGTCTTGAGGTCATATTTCAGGGACCAGTGTCTTAGTTAGCATACTCCACTAGTATGAAACAAAGTATCAGATCCTATTTACCGCACTTGACGAAAATATGAGAACATGACTCGAGTTGTAGAATCAAAGAGCACACACCTGGCTTTTTCCTGCACATTTCTCTGCAACAGTTCAATGTCATCCATTGAGTCAAAGAGTGACTGCTACACTACAAAGCTGACACATTGTAATAGTAGTTTTTCAGCTTACCGCAGACGATCAGGAACCTTCTGACTTCCCCGCGAAAGTACGCTACACCAATGGCAATCGGGATCACGGCCACTATAGAATTCCCTGACGTCAGTAGTGGCAAGCCTATTACAAATAACAACCTTTGTTATCAGCTATTTGTAAACACGCCTGATGTCTTCCCCCACTTCTAGATTGCACTACATTGTCATCAATATGTATGTGTGTGTAAAAATATAGTTATCATTGACAAGTCTTGACATTCATATCAGCCCTTTTCTATTTTTGGTTTAAAGGAAACTCATAATTTATTCAACCCTCAAGGTACTTTACCAGTTGACCTTGACCTATTCATATTAGCCCTTGTTGCTAGCACCCTTTTAGCAATACATCATCAAACAAATGGAATACTACATCCATTTTGTTGAGATGTGGATCTTTGCAAACACTGTTTAGTTTTTTTTTTTGAAAAATTGTATTAATAACGGAAAAAGGTTACATGAAAAGAGGACAAGATGTCCTCAAAAGGAAAATACTACAAATCACACCGGTGACGTTGTATGTCATTGACTCATTGAGGGTGTGCCCTCAAAAAGCCAGAGCCACCTTAGCCCAAAGGAAGGCCATATAAGTGATGCGGCCTCAAGCAAACTCCGTTGGGTTAGAAATCCAAGTGAAGATACGGGAATTCTTTCCAACCAAACACACAAAAGCAATGCCACGAACGCACACCTCCAAAGCAACTTGCGATCCTTACCCCGCCCCAAACCGACAAACTGAATCCGCAGAAGCTGCTCGACGTCCGCAGGACTCACAAAACACTCCCCCCTAATACCCATAAGACGATGCCAGAGAGATCTTACAAAGTCACCATGCAAACATTGTGAAGATTGGAGGTGACTATTTGCCACAAGAAAAAAAAAATCAAAACAATTATGGTTAATTTGAGCTTTTTCTGGGTGGGTTGAATCAACGTAAATTTCCTTGCATCTTAGATGATTAGTTGAACAATATAATAGTAAATTAGAATCAAAAAAGAAACAGAAAAGAAAATAAACAAACAAAAAATGCATCACTACCACTTAGTAGCTTGACATTTACAAAAAATCCTGTGAATTGTCAAGATTCATTGTATCCACAAAATACTACTCCAAATGAAATGAAACTTATATAAAGTTCAGAAAGTCAAATATGAGTACAATACAGATTTATGATTATGAGATTCATCTTTTCATATGTTATATTATGACCTATTCCTGCTGAATGATGATGGAGTATAAGCTTTATGGATGTGTTATCAATGTCAAATGAAAAAATAAACAAGGTCTGATATGGGCTAGAAGAAAGGCTTAAGGTATTTTTCTACAATCTGATTGCTGAGGATCTGATATCCTGTCTCAGTGGGATGTAAACTGTCCCAAAAGAAATACTCCGTCTGATTTTCACACACAAAGGAAACTGGATTGCACAGTACAGCCAACTCTACTAGCCCTGACCCACAGCATCCTCTATTCGCAACCTTAAAACCTGAATCAATCAAACACCGATCGACCAAACATGCTACTTAGGCAAAACAAAAGAAAAGCAGCTGTATGTACATATGTTAAGAATCAATTATATTGTAGTAAATCTAGTACTAATCCAGTAAATTGATTTATGATCACATCTTCATATTTCATTCGTACGATAATCTCTTTTCAGATAAGAAGATTTTCATCTCTGATAATCTGAAACGATAAATTGAATTGGGGAAAGAGAGAGACAGAGTGAGAGGGAGGCATACCATAGCTTGCAGCATTCTCTATGAGATCCAGGACAATGCTATAGAGGTCTACATAGACCAAAATGGAACCAGGAAGTATGGGAATGAGGAGCTCAAGTTCAGCGGCAAGCTTAGTGTTGAATAATTGTGCTGCATCATTGTAGTCTTCTGCACATTCTCTTGCTAGTCCGCCTCCTAAGGTTCTTTGCAACGGCGTACACCCTGCTGCTGGTATGTTGCTTACAGCAATCTTCCGTGCCCCTAATGTATATAATTTCTGACAAAAACATCACACAGAGGCAGACACTAGTCAAGCTAATATCAATATCCTTTCCTNCTTTTAAAGTAGAGAAGGTCCATAATTGGAAAGAAGAAGAAGAAAGGATAACTGCTATTGCTGAAGCCTGGAACCACTCAGCATTAAAATGTGGATCCATTACCCAGGTATCTTAACTTTCTTACTTAACACTAGACAACTAATAAACAACACACTTGCATCCCTCAAAATGGTTCATTTTTCCCAAATACACTTTTCTTATCTTTTTAATTTGAACTCATAATGTTCCTGATGTTAGGACATATGTTATTACTGAATCCCTCAAAAGGTTCATTTTTCTCAAATAGTTACTAAGTTCTAACTAATGGATTGAATTAAAACATCTGTAGAAGAATACATATATTTTACAATAACATATCTACTCTTGTTCTAACTTTAAAATCCTAGCTTCAATGTCCAAGTGTCCTACCTAAATAGAACTTTCCCACTCTAACTTTAACACCATAGTTTCAAGCTCAGAGCTCTAGTCTCATCTAGATCATCTCAAAAATACGATTCTTGAAACCGTAAAATCTTTCTCCTATGAAGTTATGGGGACAAATGACTATCAAACAAAACCTTTCTTTTCAAAAGTTAGACACGATTGACGCATATGTGAATTTGATAAGGTTCATACATTTAAGTATATCATATACAAAGTTCAAGCAATTTAAAATGGTAGTAGAGATTTTTGAGCACCAAACTCGATTTTAGGAGCGAAAAAAGTAAAATATTTGAAAAACTACAATCAATATATGTTTTAAAAATTATCATCTACCTCTATAACAACTAAACAATATTTTAAGAAAATATATCTTAACTGAGAGTTTGAAATGTCATATTATTTGTTCAATCCTCGACAACTTTGCAACAAAGACAATTTAAAGTAGAGTGCTAATAATATGTAATTAAAAAACAAAACAAACAAAAAATGATGAACTAAAAAAAATAAAAATAAAAAATGGGAAAATTTGACATGAATAATCCCAATTTTGTCTTTTTTTTTTTACTAAATAATAATCCCAAGTTTGGATATTCATGGTAATCAAAAGTTTACTCCAATCCTAAGACATTGCCCCTGTGTTAGCGGTGTTAGTAATTCATTAAGAATTGCTAACATGTCATTAGAAAGTATAAAGAAAACTCAAAAGAAACAGCCTCTCTCCTCTCCCTCCCACGCCACCCTAGCCCGGCTCCCTAACTCAGCAACAGCCACCCAGTCCCCTCCTTAACACAGTCATAGGTCCTATCCCCCTCTGGTTCTCTCTCTCTAGAGCTAGATGGATTGTTAATTTGACGTGGGAAACAAGGGGGGAAATGAGAGTCTCTTCATTTTAGTGACGATTAGTTAGGTTTGAAAATGTGAAAATTTTGTGATTTTTGTTTCGGAAGTGCTTCTTCAAATTGGTATTATTTGGGGGAGAAGAGAGAATTCAATAGGGGTTGGGTTCGGAAAGAGGGTGGCAATGGGGAAGGGGGAAGGGGGATTGGAACGGCGACATGGTCGGCGCAAGGAGAGGAAGTAGAGACTAAATTAGAGCAAGGCCGGTCCTCAGGGTACACCAGAGGGGCGACGGCCTAGGGCCCACAAATACAGAATTTTTGGTCATGACCCCTTGATATTTATATTTTTATGTGATTGAATTAGTGTTATAATTTTTTGAGCATAGTTGGTAAAGTAGCATGGTAATACATTTTATAACTAACTTGCGAAATTGAATGATATGAAGCCCTTTCATCTCCACCTTGTTCTCCTCTTTTGATTCAAGTATACAGATTAGTAAGACATTACAAATTGCATCACATTTTCAATTTTGGATAAACATCGAGGGCCCTCATTTTTATTTTGCCCAGGGGCCATAAAAGGTCAAGACCGGTGTTGGGCTAAGGTGGCAGGGGTTGAGTTGGGCAAGGGGCTAGGCAGTTGGGGTTGAGTTGGGGTAGGTCATTACTGGTTAGGTGTGGCGTGGGAGAGAGAGAACAGAGGCTTTTTTTTTTTTTTGTTATAATATTTTTTGGGGTTTCTTTTTATTTTTTAATGACATGCCAGCAATTCTTGATGGATTGCTAAATACGAGTAACACTGTTAACAAAGGGAACAATATTGTGAGACTGGAGTGGAGTTTGGATTATTGGCATTAATATTTGTACTTGGAATTACTATTGTTTAATGGGACAAACTTGGGATTTTTTAATGTCAAATGTTCCTAAATAATAAATAAATAAAAAGGTGCTAGGAAAATTCATGTTAGAGGGTGAACCTTATTAGGAGTATAAATTATGATGGTTGTATTTGTGCCTTAAGGAAAGGTTTTATGAATAAGCATCAACATGTATAACAGTATAAGCTTATTCTATTAGATCCCTTTGTGGGAATTCATTTTATTTATTTTATTTTTTACTTTTTTGTATTCTTTCTATGTGTAAAAGAATTCTTTTTCTTATCAAAAAAATAATATTTAATTAAAAAAAAAGAAAAAAAAACTTGAACAATTTTGGGAATATTATCCATAAATTTGTACCTTGACAAAGGAAGTAGCTGAGAGGAGTAGAAGATCAGTATAAGAATTAACATCATACTCGATTCTTCTGACGGGAGAGTCAAAATAAATGATAAGGTCAGCGGTGCCACTTTCTGCAAAATAGACGCTGTTGTTGACGATGAAGTCTGTTCTTTCATTTCCAACCAGTTCCTGTACTTTCCCAATGTATCCTTCCAACATCTTTAGCTGGTCTTTCATTGATTTGGCGAGCTATATTAATCAACACAATTCACCCAGACATTATATGTAATTAATCAACTTGAGTAACTAAGTCGAAAAGATTAGGCTATATCAGTAACCACAGGGTCATAAATATCAAGACTAAAATCACTACAGACATAAATAAGGTGACAAGAGATTGTAAAATGCATAAGATACACTACTTACATATACTGTAGCTGCCACATCATCAAACCCACCACCCGTTGAAGCAAAGCTCACACCAGTTAAAAGATCATTCTCCTGCAAATTTGGGTCAAGATATGCTGGCAAGTTCTTTTTAACACCAAAAGCCTCCGCTGAAACATTAATCAAATATGCTTAGCTTCTGCACATTTGGGAAAAACTGCAATTTTGATATCATTCTGCGTAGAATAACAAATACTAATTTTCTAATGTAAGATAATTTTAGTTAATTGCTGTGTGAGTCTCAGGAAATGAGGACTTCAGAGTGTGTGGTCTGGTTCCACGTCTTTGAATTTCTGCATTAATGGACAAACTCTACTATGTTACCCAAGCATTTGAAATTTGCTCTTGCTTGTGTGTGCGCAAGCGCAACATGTAAACATAAGCATTTTCTTTATTTACATTTTCTTAGGTAAATGTGTGTAAATATATAAATGTCGCAATAAGCTTGTCCTACCTAAGAAGTCAGAAAGAATACGACCATTGCTGAATCGTCCAGTTGGCTTTCCCTGCTCAAAATCCTTGCCATAAGGAGGGAAATTGGACTTCAACAGCGTTATGAGATTGTTGTTGTTACCGGCATCTGTCAACGCATCTCCAAAGGTAAAAACAGCAGGTACATTTGTTTCTGGCACCAGCTCTCTGCATGCTCTGACTGTGCTGCATACGTGAGATGTGCAGAGAGCAAACGGTAATGACAAGCAGCAAGAGAACCAAATAAATCTGCAAAAGAGAGAGCACTTCATGATCATGAACCTCTTTCTGTATCTTGGTCTTGGCAAATCTTGCTGGAAGGTCAAGAGATGAGAAGCTCCGTGGGTGACAATCTTGGGCAGCAAAAACACTGAGGTGCCTGGCAATACCATACATGTTCCCCCATATTTATTTGTTTTATCAGAAAGAGTTCCATCCTGGCAATCTATTCTCTCATGCATTCTGCATGTCCACATTTTCTTCATGCCAAATTCTCCCTCTTATTCTGTTTCGTAGGACAACCCTCATTTCATTGAAGATTTTTCCATTAGAATTAGTCTGAGAGCTGAAGAGCTCATCACCAGCTAAAATGGAACTGCTGGTAAAAACCTTGGCTGAAGGGCTCAACACTTCATCCTATAATAAAGTAATAAGCAATTAGTATGATACCCCAAAAAAAATAAAAAAAATAAAAATCTTATGAGAGGCAGAAAATTGTACTATTGAAGAAAACACTGTACGAAAAACATCACCCAGGCAGACCCATGGGGAGGTCTCCAACCAAGATAGGCTCAATATAAAGCCTGCCACAGGATACTGGGGGATGGCTTAGTACTGAGCATCCCACTCAACCAGGGCCATCACCTAGGTTCAAGCCCCCATTGTCACTACTAGGAAGGGATTTCCCTTATTGCCCCACCCTCCCTCTTAGTAGTTAGTACATCTTAAATCTTTCCAAAAAAGAATACCAAGCACAGCACCACTTCTTATGTTCAACATTGTTTTTCACATCAACATTCCTAAACTTCCACTTGACCGATGAGTACACACAAACAACCAGGCCAGCTGCCCTCATTTTAAAAAGTACAAAATTCTGTTTACTGCTAGCTGAAAACCAAGAGAACCAACCTGCCAATCAGCATATGATCAACACACTTTGAGCCACCGCATCACAGTTTGTAGAATTTCAACTGAAACAGAGCACGAGAAAAACAAATGCTGCACATCCTCTTCTGTTGACAGACCACACAAGTAGCCTGCTGCAATACTTCCCTTTTCTTTAGCCGACTCATAGTCTGCCAAAGTACGCAAGAATTTCTAAGAAGATATGAATCATTCCAGATCCTACTCCACCAAATCACTGATTCACTGTCTGTTGATTCACAGAGCTGATGATATAAGAACCCCTTTCAGACACGGCTCGGCATCAGATCCTTACGATCAGAATGCCAGACTCCACAGGGAAAACCTGTTACTTCCAAGTTCCAACACCAGTTTCCAACTCCATATATCAGAGGGAGTAACAAAGCATTTCAGAGGAGCTTCCCCCTCTTAAAAATAGCAGCTCATCCAATTACGCCCTAAGCCGTCAGGTTTGTGAAGCAAATCATGAAACTCATTGCAACAGCCACGTTGATCCACACCAGCACTGACACTAACAAGTGATAGACATTAGCCTGGGAGATCAAGGTTTAAGAATCAAAAATATTTGTCACCTAAACAACCATGGCATTAATAATAGATCTATCTTCCTTAGAAGCAAATCAAAGGACAAACAAGCCAGCATCATTTTAGAACAAGTGGGTTTCAAATATGAGCCCACCTATTTTCAACAAATAAATTCATAATGGATGACAACATAGCACCAAGTTTAGCCCCACGGCCCCCACCAAAGCGAAACTCCAGCTTTTCATCTTTTTTTTTTTTTAAGATAAAGAAAAAGTGTATTAATGTAACGTCAAGTATACAAGAGGGGACAAGATATCATTTAAACAATTACTAGTTGACCCAATTACGTTGAAGCTCAGTAGCAGATAAACCCCTAAAAGCACCAGCCGCCCTAGCCCATAAAGAAGCCAGATAAGTGACCTTATCCCAAAGCACATCTGGAGGAATGCAAACCCCGTCAAACACCCGTGCATTTCTCTCCAGCCAAATGCACCATAACACTGCCATAAAAGCATTGCGCC
>BSSO01002108.1:0-20519 GCA_030267885.1 Mesembryanthemum crystallinum | reverse complement strand
CCACCCCCAAAAAAAAACCGTCCCAGGAACATACACAAAATAAGGCAAGTAAAATGAAAAGAATTGTTCTTTGAAGTCTTCTTCGAAACTTATGTGAAGGCGGTAGACTTCTGCTGGAACTGAACCGAGTACTGCGACCTGGAGGTTATTTTGTGTGGTCGTCTACACCTGTGTACCAAACGCTTCCGGAAGATGTGGAGATATGGGAAGGCATGATCTCTCAAACTCGAAACTTTCAACTACATAGCCTGAGGCATGTTTTATGTTTTAGTAAACTGACAAATTTTAGTTCTGTTTCTCAGCCATGTCTGCAATCACTGCATCAATGTGCTGGAAGCTTGAGAAGAAAGAAAAAGATGCTCTAAATAAGATCGGAGCCGCCATATACCGCAAGCCCACCAACAATGACTGCTATGACCAAAGACAGGATAATACACCTCCCATGTGTAAGGGTGACGATGATCCAAATGCCGCATGGTAGTTGCTCAACTTGTCCATACAACCCCTCTCCCTACAGTAAAGATCTTATGTCCCATTTCGTGTCCCATCTCCTGTCCCACTCCCTTGTATATTTGACACTTCATCTTTTATACTTTATTGTTAAATTGGAATGCATGATAAATGGGGAGGATGTGTTTAGGATAAGAGATGAGGCACAAAATGAGACAAATGATCTGGATTGCTTCCCCCACCGGTTACCCCCGTGGTCAAAAAACCGCCATTGATCCTTTTGGAAAAAGACAGCTTCTGATCCATGGTGATTTTGTGTTCCTTAGGTATGTCCCGTTGCAAGCATGTATGCATCGGGTGCCAACTGATGAATCTGCAAGAGGAAGCAAATGGCCACTGAGGTGGCCTAAAAGGCTGCAGACGCCTCCGTATTGGTTGAACAAAACCCAGATGGGAATTTATGGAAAACCAGCTCCTGATGATTTCTTAAGAGACTATGAACACTGGCAACGTGTGGTGAACAGGTCATATCTCAATGGACTAGGCATCAGTTGGTCAAATGTGAGGAATGTTATGGACATGAGAGCTGTTTATGGCGGGTAACATTACTTTCTTTGTTTGTACTCTGCTATAAATATCTATTTCGATAAGACCGAATAAAGATTAATGACTAGAAGTTGCCTTCAGATTTGCAGCAGCATTAAGGAACCTCAAAATCTGGGTCTTGAATGTTGTCAATGTAAATTCTCCAGACACGCTTCCGATAATCTATGAACGAGGCCTCTTTGGTATCTACCATGACTGGTGTGAATCCTTCAGTACATACCCTCGAACATACGATCTTCTGCATGCTGATCATCTTTTTTCAAGACTGAAAGAGAGGCAAGATTGCATAGAATACTATCTGAAACATGCTGAAACTTGATTTCACATAGTGATAATTTTTCTTCATGGCTTGCCTTTGCAGGTGCAAACTTGCTCCAGTGCTGGCAGAAATAGACAGAATAGTCCGACCGGGAGGCAAACTGATCGTTCGTGATGAGTCCAGCGCGATTGGAGAAGTTGAGAACTTGCTAAAATCACTCCATTGGGAGGTTCACTTGACTTTCTCCAAGGATCAGGAAGGGATACTCAGTGCTACAAAATCAGATTGGCGACCAAAATTGTATGCAGCTTCCTGATTCTCAACAATATCGTATTCAGTTCCTGAGTTGCATTCTCTGGACGGATTCAGATCCTGTACGAGACTTGGGCAAAGCGATTTCTTGTTCTTGTTTGTAGCATCACAAGATATACTTGTAGAAAAACGAAATTGCATGTTCAAGAAAATTTTCCGCATCCAAGGATTTAGAGAGTTTCTAGCAACTAGCATAAACTCGATTGCATTAAGATATTGCAATGACCTGATTAATGGTAAGAGTAAAGAGTTGCCTCATAGTGTTATTGCCAGATATATCACATCGTTCATTGGTCGGAACATCATTAGACTAGCAGTAACAATGGTTGCAGAATGTCAAGCAATGGCTGGAAGTCAAAGACAACCACACCATTGTTTTCATGTTTGGAGCCTGTTATTATCTTCCTACAATACATACAATGTAAGGTAGTAATGTTCTTTTACACTGGATGCTATAGACAAATAACTGACTTTGAAACTAGACATTTTGAAATGGTAGAAAGTGGCCATATAAACCTCTCTGGAAACAAAAGTATGGCCAAAAATATCTTCCAGTAGATGATGTTCACATAACCATCAGAACCATGGTCACAGGCAACAATCTCATAACTGAGATCCAAATTCATTCTTTGAGCAAAGGAGTTATTTACAGGGTCTTAGCCAAAGGAAAAAAAGGCATTTCACACCCTTTTTAAAGTCTAGATCAAAAAGAAGAGAAATAAGACTAAACTTTTCCTTTCATGATCCCTACAAGTTCTAAACAATGTGTCTGTGTGTATTTGAGAAACTTGATTAGGGTTGTTTTCTCGGTCTTCGTTGAAGTGCGATCAACTAGTTGAGAGATGCTTCTGCAACAGCCCGCTCATGACTGCACTGTGGAGATCTGAATGAATAGCCAAGGAAAACATAAGAGAAGGGTGGAGATTTAAGTAAAAGTAAAAGAGAAGAAACTTCTTATATAATGAGAACTGACATACCATCAGAGCCTCCTATATGTTTCCCATTCACGAAAACTTGTGGGACTGTGCGTCGACCAACCAATTCAAGAAGAACATCCTGAATTTCAGACCCATCATCTGAAAATTTGAACAAAAACAGGAACACTTTCAGGCAATTGGAAAACTGTAACCATGTAATAGCTACGAAATCTACAACAACACAAACCCAGATGTATGCAACCTTATCCCTGATAGTGTACTGGCAAAGAAGCAATTCCATAAAGATCCACAGAAAACATAATAGTAGTTGTAGTTGGGAAAAAAATAAAAAATTGTGTCACTAATTACCTCGAAGATCAAGCTCAACAACAAATGGCCGTTCCTGCAGGTCACTAAATACACGCTTCGCACGCACAGAATATCTACACGCAGGCAAACACAAATGTCAATTTATCATCCAATACCGTTTCCTTTTTCTTGTTCCAGAAGGGATGTGGACGGAGTAGCATTGAATCGTCCCAACAATAACTAAAGAAGAGACAGATTACCCAATCTAAGCTGGAAGGTTAAAATTTTCCAATTTGAAGAACATGTAGCGGTAAATATATGCAAGCAACTGATAGATCTTAACTTACAATAAAGATGGTAAATGAGCAGAAATAGATAAAAGGAAACCCCCTCCTTTTTCGACGTAGTTTCATGGATACTCATTTCCCCTAACACAATTCGGCATCTATCCTAGTAGTCGCATCAAAACTATTACTGGATATTCTATGTAGGAAAACCTACATGCTCACAACAATACAAGCTATCTCCATGTTTTAGCTCGAGTTTTGAAATGGTTCTCTACTAGGTAACACCAAATTTCGACATCAACAAGGATCAGATCCTTGTCCTAAGTTGTGCATATACGAGCAAGATTACACAACAGTATAAGCCACCACATTCTAGTCAAAAGTTAATGATATAAATGAAGTCCAAGGTGAGAGCTTAGGCTCCACCCAATTTGCAATAACAGGAAAAATCATATGGGGTCACCTAGGTCAATTCTTCAAGGTCTGATTCTGTTCTAATCACACATGCAAGAGCCCAACACCACCAGTCAAGAATGCCAACCATAATAAATTTCCCCTCATGATGATACAATTAAGGTTTTTCGCATTCAATTCCATAAACAAGTAAGGTGGTAAATGAAGGTGAACCTCTGCAAATTAATTTACCAAGAAGATGATCAAAATTTCGAAGGGTTTTAAAGATTCTAACAAGAGAAACCCTAATTCGGACAATCACGCAAAGAAAACAGACGAAATTTGTTTTTTCAGGAATGTGATCCATGAAGATTTGCAAGCAACAAATGCTGTAATTACAATCAGAAATTCAAAACAAAATCAAGACAGAGAAAAAAGAGAGTAAATTACGGGCAGTAGGATTTGGAGAAAACTGCAATTCGGTTGGAGTAGATGACGTTGTTAACAAATGCGGAAGCTGAATTGCTGGCCATAGCTTCGTTCATCCAAATCATTCCCACCATTATCACCGCCATCACATTCCTTAGATAACACAAACTCGCATAATTTCCGCCATTTCTCTTCATTTTTTTTTTTTATTTTTTTTTTTTCCTCTTTCTCTTTCGCTTTGTCTGGGTTGATCTCGCTTTGTTCCTCTGCTCTCTTCTGTTCTTCTTGTGTCAACGCAGTCGGAATGCCCCGCTGGCTTGCAGATACTTTTCTCAGTTTTCACCCTTTTTTTTTTTTTTTTCAATGGTTGGTAGTTTGGGCCTGTGGGTTGGGTATTGTTTAAGCCCAAATGAAAAGAGCTCAAGCCGTTCAAGGATCGGCTAAGCTAGCCCCAACTTATAAAGCTATGTTCTTTTCATGTGATTTTTGTTGATATTTATTGTTTATTATTGATTTTTGTTAATTTTTGTTGATTTTTACCGATTTTACTCAACAAAAATAAGTTGAAGAGAATAAAACCTAAGTCCAACGCCTTCCTTTTCGGCTTTTGCTTGGCAACTCATAGAGCACTTACAACACGTCACCAATTAACGAAAAACCCATATTTTCGTCACAAAGTTTAGTTTTTCAAAACCACATAAATTACCAATAAAAAAAGTAAAAATATAGAGGATACTAAGTGAAGTTTCCCAACGAGAAATTACCTACATCATAGGCTTACAAGTTTTGCCATCCATTTGATTGAAAGTATTTAATTGTGATTATGAATTTCAACTAAAAGATGGCATGCTTACATCATAGGGTAATGCAACGATAAACTGCTTTTGTGTCTTGGTGACTTGTTTAACTCACACAAGTAAAATTCATTCAATAATTAGGCCTATGGAACATAGCAATTGAATTTGGCTACTCAATTGCGCCTAAACTCAATGAATAAACATAGGAAAGGAAAAGCATAAATTAAACCTAAACAGATTGAAAAAGGGCGAGTACAGAATGAACCAAGCCTAGATCAAAGAAGCTAATGCCAAAGTAAAACCAGGCTAATTGAACAAGTTATTAGGATCAGCATTCCATTAATCCATCGAACAAGTGTGTAAATGCAATATGAATACAACTACAACCCAACTGGCTCCATTGTGGGCTCAAGCTCCAATCAATTCACAAAAATGGCAGAAAAATGTGCCAGAAAAAGAGAATATCACAATAAACAAAAAAAATCGATAAGGAACCAATCATCATCATCATCATCCTTGAGAATTTGGGGGTTGAGTCTCAGTCTGAGTCTGAAAGTTGAATTCCTTGAGACGCTGATTATAATCCTCGAGTTCATCATAATAAACATCCCAAACGCATCGAACACACCCGCTTCCACAGCAATCACCGGGCTCCGGCTTCTCCGGCGGCGTCGGCAATTCCTTCGCCGGCTTCCGCTCCTTTTCTCTCTCCTCCTCCACCGGCGGATTCTCTCTCCTCACCGTCGCTTCCTCGGCCATCGACGGCGGCGATAATGAGACCGGCTTGATCTGCGAGAGTGAATTAGGGAGGTTTTGGATGAATTTGTGGCGATAATAGTGATTGAGATTGAAGCGATTGAGCCTCAATGGGGCCAGATCTCTCATCAATGGAGCTCCGAACCCGGACCCATACGTTTTTTGGGAGTTTGGTTTTGGAATGAGATTGAGAAGAGGAATTGATGTGAAGGAATGGGGATTGAGTTTCAATGCCGTTTCCATTACGGGTATTCTTCGTTTTTTCTTTTTCTTTCTTTTGTGGATGGTGGGTGGGTGGGGACCAGGAAGGGACACGTGGTGACGAGTCATTGGTTGGACATTGTTTATGATCGTGCTCCTTCAGCCAATATGGTGTGTCCAACTGTCATTGCTTTTGGTTACTACTTACTATTAAATTTAACCGAACGACTTACTGAACTAATCACAGAATAAGAACATGAGATGAACACGCTCTTTTTTGGTTCATGAGCGGATAAATGAACACTCTTAAAATAATTAACTTTATTTTTCTTAAGTTAGGCCCGCCTAACCTAAGAAAAATATGTTATTATATAAAAAAAAGTAGAATACTATTATAACATTGAATACTCAAATATTAGACTGCTTATTATAGGCCAACAAATGAAGTTTTATTTTACTGCTACCCACGATCAAACATGAAAACCAAATATATGTAGAAATTAATAACCTTTTACATTGGTCTATATAATGTAGTATCTCATTTAAACCGAAAAAGCTATTACACTTCAAAACTTGGTTCTTGTATATCAATAAACAAAAACTTAAGCTCTACTTTATAGTATTGTTGAGCAATTTGGGAATAAAAATAGAATGACTTTATCTCTATAGTCAAAATTAACATTACATGGAGTAGTACAAATAGCATACAAAGGTAAATAAAAACTTTGGATGGGCCTCCAACTGTTTCTGTTTCTGTTTCTGTTTCAGTCATCTTTAGGATAACTCTTGAGGCCAAGCAAGAGAAGCAGGATGCCAAGGTAGTCAAATTTGTAACCTAACCTACAAAACTCCATTTTGAAGGCATTCCATGGCGGATATCTGGCGTCGAGCTCAGGGAAGAAGCTTCTTTGCAATACAGCTTTTTCATGGCTGAACGTTTCGAAAGAGTACTTGCCATGGTACCTCCCTATCCCACTCGCCCCTACTCCTCCGAATGGCACCTCATCACATACAAACTGCCAAAACGCACACAATCAATCAACCACAACATAATCATCACCACTAATAGGTACAACAGTTAGTGCTAACTTTCATGATTAACAATCCAAGAATAATATGAGACTCAAGATGAGTATTTACATGAATTAGAACATCATTGAAAGTCACACTTCCTGAGGATGTTTCTGACACTATTCGCTTTCTTAATGCTTCATTGTTCGTGAATCCATACACAGCAAGTGGTTTCGCCCTTGAATTGATGAATTCAATGCTATCTTCAATCTTCTTCAACTGTTATATATGCATTGTCAGAGCTTCAGACAACCAGAGCACATTAAAAAAAATAAAAAATAAAAAAAGGGTTGAAGATTTTCACAGTTATTATGGGTAGAATGGGGCCAAAGATCTCGTCGTTCATGACCTCAGCATCAAGCGGTGGATCCAACAAGATCGTTGGTTCAATTAGCCTGACAAATTGTCACAATGATTAAGACTTATGATCAACTTGCTAGGAATTTATAATTTCAAGTGAAGAAATGTTTACAATCTATCTTCATCGAATGAGCCACCATGCACAATTGAAGCTGCCACCAGAGGATCCTTAAGAAGATTATGCAATCTTTCAAAGTGACGCTTGTTAACGATCCTGGTCATATTTCCCAAGGACTCTATGTTTTTCCCGAAGAATTTTCCAGCGACGATCTTCAGTGTATCAATCTGAAAAATTAAGTTGGAGAAGCTAATTAAACCGTTAACATTAATATTCTAAATAGAAAAATTGATCATAAAATGATTCGTAATAATACCAATGATGATGCAAACTTCTCCTCCACAAGCACATAATCTACCCCTATGCAAGCTTGCCCACCACAAGCCCCCCACTTTGCGGATGCTAGCCTCTTAGCGGCCACCTTAAAATCAACAACAATGCAATCATTAAACCATCAAGACCACGACGAGTTGATTGTTAAGCTATAGTAGTTAATGACATAATCAAAAGTTCACAGATCCAAATTAAGAACAGGACATATACATACCTGTATGTTGGAGGAAATGGAGGGGAAATCTAAGATCAAGGGGCATTTCCCGCCCAGCTCTAAAGTCACAGGAGTTAAATGCTTAGCAGCTTCCATCATGACTATTTGCCCAATTCTAGTACTACCTGATCAAAATTTCGCAGTTTCACTTGTTCATAAGCATTCTTGTTAGTACAAGGAAAGAAATCACTCAGATCATTTAGTTCAATGTGTAAAACTTTGTCTTATAATGTTAAAATTGCAGTCAAAGTTTGACACTATTCAGACAGTACCAGTGAAGAATATCTTGTCCCATTTGTGCTGTAAGAGCTGCTGGCTAGTTTCAGGTCCTCCTTCTATGACCTTAATCGCGCTATTGTCCAAATATTGAGGTAGTGTTTTAGCGAGGAAAGAGGAGGTCGCTGGAGCCAGCTCTGAAGGCTTTACGACTGCCACATTTCCGGCAGCAATAGCCCCAATCAACGGCTCCAATGCCACATCTAATATATTCAATCAACATATACGAACATGAATAAATTCTCAGTACAAACTGTACAATTCTTTAATAGAGAAATTAATTCCAATCTGCTTGATAAAATGTGGGTCACTTACTGAGTGGGTAGTTCCAAGATGACATAATCAGAACCAAGCCATATGGTTCTGGTATTAGTTCTGCCTTGGAAGGGTAGAAAAGCAAACTCATTCCAGCCTGCATCGTTAGAGGTCGAAATATGCTATTAGAATGATAGTTCAACTAAGGTGACATTGTTAGTACTGTATATGTGTAACGAAGGCAAGATTGCCAAGTTTATTAAGGGTGTTGCTAATATTGATTAGGGCTTCACCTTTTTTGGAGCCATCCATTTCTTCAAGCAGCTCAATGCGTTTTCAGTAGCTCTCTTCGCTGGTCCAATCTGTTGGAGCATTATCAGCATAGAGCAAATTGATCATAACATATAGAGATTCAATTGAGATAACCGGTTAACAGATCAGAAACCAAATCGTATCAAAATCAATAAGTAAGAAGTTGCATCCCTTCCGATCTAACAGAAGTAGTACAATTGTCTTTTGCAAGTTTTTCATAATACTTTTCATGGGATTGGAATTCTTCAACGAGCACCATTTGGAGGGAGGCAAATTAATTGGAACGAAATAGTCATTAAATTCAACTAAAGTTTATCAAAAATTTACCTACAATGGTCATAAATCATACTACTAAAGGTAATAAATTACGAGACTACAACCACTCCATGACGAGTAACATGATTTATCAGTTCAGGATGAGTCAAATTTTGCTCCAAGAGGAGACAATTATGTGGATGAAAACCGTTACAACGTTGAATTTAGATAGAGGCGTAACGAAAAGAAAATCAAGTTGCACAATCACTTTTGTGCATTAATTCACAGTTGCGTTGTTGGTTGTAACTCTTACTCTATAAGGATTTCAACTATACAGTTCTACGTTGGAAAAAAATGACACTTTTGTCTATATATATCTTGACTTTATTCATTGCTTTACTTCCATGTCTCATTTCCCTATTAATTTAATTTAGTTCAATGGAATAAGTTTTGTTAACATCAAAAGCATTCAGTTCATGAATTCATTGGAGCGCCAAATAACTTTTCATAAATTAATCGTCACAATCGCTAACAGAAAAAAACAGGGGAGGGAGGGGGCGAACCAAGTGCGTACCTCATCTTTGAAAGCTTCAACTTTGCTCTTGCCAAGATCATCAGAAAGGGCTTGTATGCACTTGTCTTCTTGTTCAGTCACCATCTTCAAAAGCGCTTTCAGCTGCGTTGTCCTCCATTCGAGGCTTCTAGTTTTCCCACTCTTGAAGGTCTCCCTAAGCTCACCCAATAAGCTCTTTGTCTCCTCCATTATCCTCTGATCTGATCCCATCCCTATTCACTCTCCAAAACTCTACTTTTCTGGTCTTTGATCCCCTGCGAATGACTTGAATTATATACTGATCAACGGGTTTAATTTGATTGGATTTACCCTCTAAAAAAAGAAGTTCGCTATTCTGCTGTTACTCCCACACAAGTCCACAACAAAAAGATGAGCGCTACTAAAAGAAGGCAAAGTTCCAACCAACTTATTTATTGCGAGGAAAGTATTAAATAGCGGTGGGGGCTGAATAGCTAGCTAACGTTATACCATCCTTAAGGGAAAAACAGGCGTCACTGTTGTCCCAGCTGATCAGCTGGAAGTTGGGGGAAAATGGCGTGTCGAAATCTGGTGTGTTATAACTTATAAGTTGTGGACTATACTGTATGTGTAGTTAATACTCCATATTATACGAGCATGGGGAGTGGACAGATTACCAGTTCACATTGTGGGATGCCGGGGCTTGGTTTGCTGGACCATAAATGGTGTGATCTACTCGGATGTTACCGCTCTTCTTTGATTTCACCAAAGATAATATGTGGTGCAAGGGATAAGAGTCATAAATACAGACCTTGATATTTAGGTTGTGTTCATATGCTCGTTTCAATTTTGCAACACTTCTTTAGTCGCCCCATTACATTTTGAGAGAGAATGTAAGGATAAACCCAAGTTTACTAGAGGTCGGGTTATTAGTACCACATAACAATGTGTCTACCAACTACCTTACAATGGAGTATGCCTAATGTGGGATGACTTGTCGAAATAAGTTTAGAGTATAAAAGATTCTTTGATCGTCCTAAACCTAATGAAAAGGGTTAGTTGCTTAACTTTTAGAGATAGTTATGAGAGATATAGGTTTAAAATCTGTCTGACTATCTCTATATTGACCTTTATATCACCTTTTGAAAAACTAAAGAAACAAAGAAGGAGATACTTTGACGCTACTATAATGGAACAATCATAAATGGAATCAGCTAACCCCCCAACATAAAATAAATTAATTGCACTTATGGCAATTTATCAAAGTGGTACTACAAGAAAATTTAATAGATTGTATAACGTTGTGTGCACATCGCTGTCGTGATTTTACATTTAGTTCAATTTATTAGTGTAATTTTGTAACTTGTATTTTCTATCACATGGTGTAATATACATGCAATTAACATAACAATTACATTATTGTTTAGTTCACTTTAGTTCGTCATTATTTGGATTGAAATGAACATAGATTAAGGGGAAAAAATATGCATAATGTCAATGGATATTTTCTAATAGTAGTATAACATTAATTAGACCTCCAACCATTAACTTAATATTTTGCATTGGTTAGAGGCTTATCACTCATTTTATCTCTTAATACGCCCTGTCATGCTGATCGAGAGGTCGCATGGACAACTTATCTTTAAGATACAAAAATGGTTGAGAAGACAACCCTTCAGTAAAAATATTTGCTAATTGAAACTTGGTATTAGGGACATATTTAACATACAGTTTTATTTTGACCCTTTAGCAACACGCTCCCAAACAAAGTGATAGTCAACATCTATGTGCTTGTTGCGATAATCATGCTAGACAGGATTGGCAAACATGTAAGTAGCATTCACATTGTCACATAAAAACTGTCGACGAATGATGAATGAGCAAACTAATCTCCGCAAAGATATGCCAAATGAATAGCGTTTTAGCCACGGTATAAGCAACAACGTGATACTCAGCTTCTGTTGAGGATGTGGGAACAGTGGGTTACTTCTTACTGCGCCATAAAATTTCATCAGCATAGGCAAAAAAATTGACACTTGATGAAGCCCAAAAAACGACGGCCAAGACAACCTCCAAGACGCTGACCAGATTCCAGTGGTTTTTAGGATCTTTCACAAAACAGAGAGTGTCAGAGGAGAGCAAGGAGAAGATGAGAGAAAGGTAAATAAAGTGGTTTTGAAATTAACCACTTGCTCAATTTCAGACAGTTTCAATTGATGTCCACTCTTACCTATAACCGCCTCTCTTTCCCTCCTAATTAAACCAAAGGGCAAAACCGTCCACATACACAAATTCCGTCAAGGTTGGAGGGCATGTAGGTTATTTCACTAAAGTTTAGGAGTACCCTTGCACACTTTCAAAAGAATAGGTACCGCGTGTATTATGGCAAAATTCAGGGACACCCCAGAAAATTTCCGTTGATTGAATCATGGCCCAAGCTATCAATCTTGAAAACATGTACTCCAATCATGCTGGAATTTACATGATACTATGGGATGCAAGTGCCTGCCTTTACATTTTTTCTTTAAACTCGACTTCATTTTATTGAAAATTATTATTGATATACCAATTGCGAACCTGATGACATAGATTAAATTCTACTATGCATACCTAATATATGATTTTTTTGGATCCACCAATAACTCCAGCTTGCATTATTACTTCGTCTATTATTGGTGAGACAAACACAATTGTGAGTTGTGCCAGTGTGCGATTTTATGTAGGTTTTGCATGGGATTTTAGTGGATATTATTGGTAATTATTTTACTTATTATTCTCAATCAATGATTTGGGGTGTTTGGTAAGTGGGAATGGAAATATGAGGGATTTGAGGTGGGAATGGGAATATGGGGAATTTGATGGGAGTTTAAGTTGTAATTCCCAATCCCTTGTTTGTTGTATAGATGAGAATGGATAGGGATTTTAGTAATTGATTTACTAAAATACCCTTCATTAATGATGTAGAGTGGTGGAGATTGGTTAATAAAAAGATTAATATAGTAATTTAAAACTAATAAGTGAATTCCTATCCCAATTACCAGAGCCCCCCTAGATATTAAATTGGTGGGAATTGGGGCCTTTTATTCTCCATCCCAATCCTTCTTTTATTCCCAATCCTTCATTTATTCCCAATCCATAAACCAAACATGGGAATTAAGATTTTGGGATTGAAAATCTCATTCCCACCTCTCTATTCCCTTTTACCAAACGCCCCGCAATAGTAATAAGTAACTATCATTACGCAAATCCTATATGCAACCATTTATGGTTAAAAAAACCCAATTTAAGGATAACGTTTAGCAATTTAGTGATAATTTATAGGCATAACTATAAAATACTAGTTCGCACCCAAAAAAATAAAAAATAAATACTGGTTGTGATGACCCAATTTGTGTGTAATCTTTAGCAATTTAAGCATTACTTTAAAAAAATTTAAAACTTTTATAGATAATAGGCATGATTTTCATCTAAATCTTGAAAGTCATGCTCTAATACTCTATAAATTATTCACTCCTAATTGCTTAAAAAAAATAATAGTAATTTGGATCTCAAACCATTAGATGGATGTACAAAAGAGTCAAAAGCGTTACTCAATAACTAGTTAACTAGTACTTTTTTTTTTTTTGAGGCGTTAGTTAACTAGTACTTCTAATAACCAATGTGCTCTCTTATATAGAAATGTACTCAATCTGTTTCACTAAAATCTTTACGTTTTGACTTTGCACGGTTTTCAAGACGACACTATAACCATGAATAATTGTACTTATATAAATTCGAAAACTTATAAAATTTTGATATATTGAAAATACTATTTAATATATATACAAAAATATTATTTTTTACTTTGTAAATCATTATACTTTTTCATATATTCATGGTAAAAGTTTGAAAACTTTGATTTTTTTTTTTTGCAAAATCAAAACTTAAAGGATTTTAGTGAAACGGATGAAGTATTTAATTACGAGAGACAAAATGTCAGGGTCCACAATCTAATATACATTGAGGACGGTTTTCTGGCATAACACTTCTAAACATTATTCAAACTAAATTTATAATCAAAATAACAATATATTGTTGGCATAACTTATCCAGTCATGATCTCAAATATTGCAAACAATTGACCTAAAATTATAGACTCCACTATAGAAGTGAAGAGTGTGTTGATTTCAACTTATGAATTTTGCATTTACTTTAGTTCAATTCAGTTCAACGTAGCTCGGCACAATTTAATTGAACACACCAAAGGATTAAAAGGCAATGCAAACACATGGTTTAGTTTGCCGGTTAAAACACAGTGGACATGGAAGCTGCCGGTTCCCGTAAAGCCTTTATATATATACTGTACTCCTTGAAAGACAGAAACGAGCCCTATATATATACTTTAGTTTAGGGCGTATCTAACATTGAATCTAAGAAAGCTGATACTCTAAAAAGCAAGTCGTTTTGTTGTATATATGTGGCTACAACTTTTGGTAATTTGCAGAATATTAAAAGCATCCATATTTGTGTATAAACTTAATGATGATGAGAACAAGAAACACTCAACACTGGCTGCTGATAGATTGAGATGTATCGGAGAAGAGATCGATGGGACACAACCTTCGGATAAACCCATTTCATTTCATATGTATGTAAGATGTAACAAAGCTATGGCTACTACTACTTCTAACATGTCTTGTTGTTGATTGTTGCTTTTAAGGTTCAACGTTTAACTCACAGTTTCATAACTCTTACTACTACTACTACAATACAACTCACGCCTTCAACTCATCCTTCTTTTGTTTTGCCTACTCCCTGCCTGTTTATTTTTTAAATTTTTGGTGTCTTGTAAAAACCATCTGAAAAGCGATTTCAATTCAAAATATAGGTCAAAAGAATAATTTTTAGAGATCAGAAAACAGTTCAATCACCCGTTAAAATTAAAGCGTTGAATGGCGACAAGACATGTGCGGTTGGTGTTCTAGCCATCTATGAGCCGGGTTACTTATTAATAAAAAAAAAAAACTCTTTGGAGTTGTTCAATAAAATAAAAAGATATTTTCTTTTTCTTTTTTAAATGAATTTTTCTTTCCTCGTTTTTTAGAAGACACAAATACATACTGATATGATTTGCACCTTGAACTTTATATACATTGGGACGCCTTTAAATTTTGACAAGATGCACCTTGACGTTACCTCGTGTTCTATGCGCATTTACACCAAATTAAGCTCTATTTAACCAACAATTTCCTATACCATCTTCTTGAACCTCAAATAAACAATCCTCGATCACTATATCAAAAATGGGACAACACTAATTTCTTGACCTAATTGTTCCCACAATAACAAAAAGCCCCCAAATTACTTGATTAAATCTTTCCATGATGACCATCAAAGATAAGTTGATACAAGTAGTTTTATAAGTTATAATAAGTTGTTCAATTAATTTGATATATATTCTTCCGTAGTTGAGCATAAGAGTCTGAATATGTGAGTTGTGGATTACGAAGCGACACTTTTAATTAGGGACGGAGGGAGTAGCACATAAGGTAACGCCAACAACTTCCTTGGCAAAAACTCACCATGGACCTCAAAAAGAGAAGGAAAAAAAACCCTCCCCCTCGATGATTAAAATTTGGTGAATGTGGAAGTAAAACGAAGGAGAGTCGAGTGGACTAGACTAGACATGTTAATGTCATATCATGGTCAGAAAGGTAGCACCCAGTGAGCTTTCACTCTCTTTAGCAGAACTTTCACCGATTTAGTAAGCCTTACCATTTACTCTCATTTCTCCACTTTCCCCTTCTTTTCCCATTCTGGGCAAACTTCCTCATCTCTCTCTCTCTCTTTCTCTCTCTCCAACCTACATAAAAAGATAGAAAAAGCAGTCCTTGTTTGTAGTTGAAGTCTACAAATTAAAGCACAAACAAAATTCACCTTCAACCCCCATATCCATCATCAAAGATCAAAACCCACCACAAAAGATCCTCTTCTTTTTTGCTGGTGTTTGAGGAGAGGGAAAGGGAAGAGAAGAGAAGATCAAAAATGGGGAGAGGTAAGATAGAGATAAAGCAGATAGAGAACAGAACAAACAGGCAAGTCACCTTCTCAAAGCGAAGAAATGGGATCATGAAGAAAGCTCATGAGCTCACCGTCTTGTGTGATGCTACTGTTTCGCTTCTCATGGTCTCTAGCACCAACCGATTGCACGAGTACATCAGCCCTGGGGCTGAGTATGTTCCTTCCCTTTTTCCTTCTCCTAACCCTAATTTTGTTGGTTTTCTCGGGTCACAAAGGTCGATAGAAATTGAAGCTCGAATTATCGGGAGATATCTTAATTCTGTGAACTAACCCTAATTCGATCTCGATCTTCTTTTTGCTATGTTTTATTAGTAGAAATATATAGTGATTTTAATTTCTGATTTTTTTTAATGGGTTGTTGTAGGCTTAAGAAGATTTACGATGAGTACCAGAAGAATTTGGATTGTGATATCTGGAGCGCTCACTATGAGGTCTCTCTTTTACGTAAATAATTCATACTATTATGAAATACTACAAGTATAGATATTTGAATCTAATGCAATTACATGAAATTAATTAACGGGAAGCTAATTATGAAGCTTGGTTATGTTTCGGTGTTGTTGGCGTAGAAAATGAAAGAGTACGAAAGACAGCTGCTAGAGCTGAATAGCATGCTTCGCCGAGATATTAGGTAACCTTCTAATTACTTGATTAACATCACTTGTTTTCGTTTTTCCGTGTTTTTAAATCCCTAGCCTGAAGTATAAGTTCTACGAGTACCTCGTTTATTAGTGGGTCAAACACTTTTTGGATTCCCGTTGTTTTTGTTAAATAATACTCTTAAGCACAAATGGTTAGTAAAGTTGTGTGCTTTTTTGTTGTGCTGGTGGAATAGCCGAAGGATGGGAGGGGATCTGGAGGATCTGTCCATAGGAGAGCTGCGGGGTCTAGAGCAAGAGATGGATAAAGCAATAGAGATCATCCGTACTCAAAAGGTACCTAAGCTACCATTTCATCTTGTAGCTTAGCATTTCATTACATTTAGGCTATTATGTTTGGTTGGGCAAAAAATATCACCATTTGGTCCATCTTCTGGAAAGAATGTTTCATTACAACCTCCATACTATCACTTACAAAACTTTCTTTTGACTTCTATTCATTTCATTGTTATTAATTCAGTTCAACTCAATTCAATTGTACAACTTACTTTTTCTGTCCCATATTATTGTTAATTCATATCCCACTCAGTTCAATTCAGTTTAGCATGATTCCCTTGAAATGAAAAAAGCCTTTGCTCAAATTCTTTGATCCCCTCCTCACCAAAGTGATGGCGAACCTTGGTATTCTGATCTCAATGGTAAATGTGTTCACCCTTTCCTTCTACAGCACTAGGAGGATAAGTGACAACTTCCACCTTCACATTCTTCAATAGGTTTATGTCCACCATATAACGCTGAACTAAATGAATAGTAACATGTGAATAAAAATGTAAGTTGCAAAACTAAACTAATCGGCACATGATAACAAAATGTACATATCCTATATTAGCTTGGTGAGGTCCATCTACTACCTGCAAATCTCTTACATGAAATGGTTGCATTTGTGAGATTTGCGCTACTGTCCCCGTAAAGTACTAGTAACTCTTCTGCCCAAGTAAGCATCAAAAGAAGCCAGTTCACTAATGTCCTAGTATAATCCACTTCAACCTTGACCCTTGATCTTCATTGCAAAAGATTCATTGTCAAGCTAAACCTACTTTGATTTGTAGTGATAGTCTTGTGGTTTCTTAGATTATAATTATAGGATAAGTTTCTTTTGCTGTCTTGAACACTATTGGAAGTAGCCTTCATTATCATACTTTCAGTATCAGCATATGAGCATACTGATCCGTGGTGCTTATTCATCTCTCTAACATACACTTACCTTGATATCTTCATCAATTTGTTCACCACTTTGTGCATATAGTGATCATGAAGCCTTAAACATGTTCATATGTTCTTGACAGTTCTTTAAAGATCTCCGGTTAGCAATTTTCAATGAAACGTTATTCCCTCAGTTTGCTCTTTTTTAGAGAGTAACTAAAGATATGGAATTTTGCCTATAAGCCAATAGCCAATAGCCAATGCCCATTTACAGCAACCCAGCTATTCCATTATCACAGATTCACATTCTTCAATTAGCAGCTCGGAAACTTCTATAATAAACATTATTCGTTCACTCTGCTCTTTATGGATAGTAACCAATGCTGTGGAATTTTGGCCTTGTTTGGATACCAACTTTTTAAGCCAACTTGTTGCATTTTCAGCTTGTTTAACTATTTGACAATCTAAAAACACAATAAAGCTTGTTTGGTAGTTAGCTTGTTAGATGGCTTTTTGAACCCAAACAATCCAATTTGGAAAAGCTATGGTAGGGTAGCTTTTTGCATTGGCTTGTTGAATTTTTCTTTTCAAAATGACCCTCTTACCCCAATGTTGGCAATAATTACACCCCAACCAATTTTACCCAAATTATACCCATATCTTTATTTGTCATTTTATATATTACCAGCTACTAATAACCAGCTAACTTTACCAAACATCTTTTATAACCAGCCAATGCTACCAGCTAGTCAAACCAGCTAATACAACAAACTATCAACAACCAGCTAATCGAACCAGCTATCAACCACCAGCTACCAGCTGATTGCCAAACAAGGCCTTTGCCTTTAAAAAGCCAACAGTCATCGTTCACTTGCAACAAATCCTATTCCATTATCATCGAAACGCATTCTTTGGTTTATTTATTGAGTACTTGAATAATTTATTTGTTATTGCTAGAGAATCAAAAGTCAGTTCTTGTCTTTGTGATACATTTCAATTTACCAAACTTCATGTAAATTTTGATTTACTGGTGATTACCTGATTAAGCTGACTGATAATGTTTGTTATTATACTTGTACACCATTTTTTGCTCCATCAGTGTATGAGTACTCACTAGCTAACATTTTGTGTGGAAATTGAGATTCTTATGATCTCATGGGAAGTCCCATGATTTAGTTTTCTAAACATCACCCAACTGGTTTTGTTTTTGAATTTTTTCTCAAATGATGTAGTACGGCTTAGTGTTTCATCATTGCACCTCCATGTCATAATGGCAAAACAAAGGTATATGTACATTCTGTTGATTAGATTCTTGTCAATGGTCTTACCAGTTAATTTTTCGCAAATTTTACACATGCAGTATCATAAGATCAAAACTCAAACTGGGACAAGCAGAAAGAAGGTTAGGGAGATACCATCTAACTTCTTTGGCTATAAAACAAGGGAGTGTGAACCCGAAGTTATTGATTAGTTCCTTTTCATTTGTGTCGTTATTCAGGTGAAGAACCTGGAGGAACAACATTCAGGTCTGCTCATGGATCTTGTAAGCATCTCCCAACATCTCAATATCCCCTCACCCCCAATTTTTATTTTATACAAACAAGCATGAAATTTATGTGCAACATAATTTTTTAAGTAGTTTCTACATGTTGGCTTCTGAAAATTTGAAGGAAGCAAAATTTGGGGGCCCACAATTTGGTTTAGCAGAGGATGATCCGGGGGACTATGAAGCTGCTGCAGCTGTGTATGCAAATGATGGGGCAGCAGCCAACTTATATGCTCTGAGTCGCCACGCTCGCCACACTCATCTTCATGGCGGTGGCTATGCCCATGTCCATGACTTGCGCCTTGGTTGAATATCATGCTTCATTCCTCATCATTGTTGCCTCATCTCTACTCATCTCTGCCTACATAGTTGGCTCTAAGGATGTCGCATAATGTAACCTCGATCAGCCTTATAATTGTTATAAGCTAGCTATTCGAGTATTGAAAATTAACCCTCCCTTCATGTGTGTTGTATTAAATTAAAAACCCTTGATGTTTAAAGTCCCTGGAACTCGTATTATGCTGTTGGTGCGAAGCCATGAACTTGTTGAACCGGAGGCCCGCAGCATGTTTGTATTGTATGACGAATGAATTGTAAACTGTGTGCTTTGGTATCTCTCTTTGCATAATCTTGATTGTAAAAATTCATTATCCATAATCTTCTTATTAACGAAGAATTTTGCGTGATTTTGTCATGAAACTGTCAATTTTTCAGGCGGCGTATCAAAGAAATGCTCTGTATTAACAATCATTGATGCCGATGCTGACATGTTTTTCAAGGTAATGTTTCTTATTCTAATATAATTGAACATATGATTTAATGTAACCAGGGATCGATTTTAACCACTAAACTAAGACCACATTAATATATTTTAATGAAATGTGATTGATTTTGATATTTCTAGTGTATGTACTGTGCTCATATTATTCCCCTCAAAGAGTGTACCTATCAGATTTATTCTGGTCGTGTTCTTAGTTTGAATCGTTTTCGAAAACTGGGTTTCTTTTTTATTTTATTTTTTGGATTTTGCAAATGGATTGTCATCCTTGTCTGATTAGGGAAATTTGAAATGATTCCAAATCAAATTGCAAATAAGAAAAATATGAGTATGATTAGAGTATTTGTTTAATACTACACATAAAGTCTGAAAATTAAAGAATCAGAAAATTTGTCCTAGTATTTGACAATAAATCCAAAAAGAAGATGTCTAGAGAACCTCCATTAAGGACAAAGCAACCTTGGATTTGTTACTATTAGAGTACTGTTGTAAAGCACATATTCCCAGGATTATTAGTAGTTTCAAGTGATTGCCTAGATTTGCAGGGCATCAACTTTGTGGAATTGGGAGAATCGTTGAAGGTATATATGTCTTTTTTTTTCTTCATTTCCTGCTTTCTTGTTTCCTGTATCTTATTAATTTAATCACAAGTGATCAAGCTGATCTTAAGCTTATTATAGCAATTGTTACCTTAACTTTTTGAATTGTGAATAGGATTTTTTGTGGACCACTACCTTTTACAACACTGATTTTGTGAACGGATACCTTTTATAAAGTTTTTTGCGAAACACTGCCTTATATGACTGTTCCATTTGTGGGGCACTACCAAAAGGGATTTTTCGGCCAAATTATATTTTTTTTGACCGATTTACCCTCGTTGATTTTAGTGAGAAAGAAGATCGAGCTGAGAGAAGAGAGAAATCTTCAATCTAGACTAATGGGGAAATGGGG
>BSSO01002107.1:0-20521 GCA_030267885.1 Mesembryanthemum crystallinum | reverse complement strand
GAGAGCAATCATGTTGGCCTTAGCGTAAACCAACTTACAGGGCACAAACAAATAACAAGTAACAAAACTCACCTATGGCTTCTTGGTTCCTCTGTGACATCTCCTTATTCATAGTCTCATAATAATGCAACCTGTCACTTAAACGAGCAATCTCAAAGTTTTTCAATTCCAGCATGGCTTCCATCTCTGCCTCAGCTTCAGCCTTTGCAATTCCCCTCCCTATTGACTCTGACACAAAACGGGCAAGTTGGATTTGTCGACAAATATCTTCGGTAGGATCTACATCCGATTGATTATCCTCAGGCGAAGCAGAAAGATCTGCTGGGAGAATCAATCCAACAGTCCCTAACTTCTCTCTTAAAATTTGCAACTGTTTTCGCATGCTATGTAGAGCTTCTTCTGCTTGTTTTCTCTTTTCAATCTCCATCAACAAGGTCAGCCTCATTTCTCGCAGCTCAATCTCATAGTCAGAAAGAGAGCGCTGTCCTTGCCGTCCGCTATCAGATGATAGTTCTAAAGTAAGGGAAAAAAGAGTATTATGTCAATACTACACTGTAAATGGCACTATTCTACAAATAAAATGTGTGTTAAAAAATTGGTCTCTATGTTCTCAAAATTATGGTACAGGACTAAACCATTAACAAATAACAACCCATCTAATGGAAATGGAAAACAATGTACAAATAAGCCATCCTGTAAAGATGGGAAGAAAGAAACTGAGGGCTACATGCTTTGAGTTTACTGATCTTACAAAGAGAACCCAACTTATGAAGTTCTGGTTGTAGAGAAAAGTCATGCAGTGTGTCAAACTAAACAGACACAACAACCACCTTGCTACCCTCATACATGAAGGGCAAGAAAAGGCAACCTCACTGAATAATAAAGTAACCAAATTGATATAGTGTTCAGCCATTTAAGCAATAAAATTTCCATATTCAAAAGTAATAAGCCGGTGCATATTTCTTCATTTGTCATGCCTTTTCCAGCACTCCCATATACCTCTCCTGATTCACCTCCTATATTCCCCCCCCCCCCCACCTCCTTTCACTTAGTCTTTTCTGTATCTGTTTTCTGGTGCTAAGGGGTTGGGGGGGTCCTCTTCGTATGAGTTAGTAGAGGACGTCAAGTACAATTACAAACATCCTCTCTACACCGAGAGATTATCCTAACGATGTAGCTCATACTCGTTGTAAATCTAAGATGGGGAGAAATCACACCATTGTATAACCAGCACTTGTATCTAAGATGGGAAGATATCACACCCCAGTAAACCAGCAATTCAGAAGTTCTAGTTCCAAGAGCAAAGTCTCAATAACCAGTAAAATGGAATACGCCTAGGCTTCACAATTAGCTCACATAACTATAATCTGAGCGCGCCAAACACTCCCTTCTACAAATCAAGCAATCCATTCTCTCACCAGGGAACAAAAACTGTAGACCTAAGAGTAAGCTTTTATTTCACAGTAATTTCTTATACATAAAACAAACCAGTGGGACCTTATCTTCTTAGTTCATCTTTCTTCGTCTTTTCTCACTTCCCCTTTCTTTTACCCGTGTACTTTGTAGGAGTACTTCTGAGGTAGGTAGGGCCAAAATTTCTGTTGTTTATAGCAATAATAGAGGATACCATGATAAAAATTCAAAACAGAATCATATGTTACTAACAACCAACCACAAACGTCGTATTGAAAACTCAAATTACCTTCCCAAGCATCAAAAAACTCTCCCATCGGAGTGTTTGCCTTAGCTGACCGGTCTGCACTGTAATCATCCCCATCGTTATTGCTCGAGAAGCTCATCGATTCCTGCGGGTCAAAGAAATCCTCAGTCTCACCACCATCTCTCTCCGAACTCGAACCTACCACAACCTTCAGCTCACCACTTTCTCCCAACCCATTAGAGCCATTAATTTCAATTTCCTGAGCTATAACATCGCCATTCAATCGACTACTCTCACCTTCTTGAGCTACACCATCGCCATTATAGCCATTAATTTGAACATCCCGAGTCCCAACATGGCCATTAATCTCAACATCCCCATCCCTCAAGAAATGTCCATTGACTCTTTCCTCCTCAAACCCCTCCTTCCTCTCACAAGGCACGTTTTCAACCGAAAGACTCCTCGAATGGCCATTACCAACCTTCGATTCGGCCTCATCAAAACCGCCATCCTTCTTCTCCGCTGCCGCAGCCGCCGCCACGTTCTGTTCCGAATAACTCTTGAGGAGGCGCGGGCCCCGCCGCTTGTGGTTGATGATGTAAGGAGACGACGGAGGAAACGATGAGGTTGACGAGGTCGGAGAATCAGGTAACGGCGTAGATTCCGGCGTAGTGTACAACGCCGGCGAAATCTGAGGCCTCGACGGAACTTTCTTCTCCGGCGCCACCGTAAACGACACCGTATTGCGGCGGCGGAGCTGGGGGTGAGGCGGCGGAATATCGAGCCTCTTGGTGGCGGATTTCACATCATCTTCAGGCAACGGCGTCGTATTCCGCCTCTCGAGCCTTGTAGAAGGATCTGGAACGCCATTTTTCTTCGCCGCCGCTGCTGACGACAGCGATTTAGAAGCTCCGGGCTCCAGTAATCGATCCAGTGCTATCGCCGAAAACGTTGGCATCGTCTATCCAGCCTCTGCAAATGCAAATCAAAACTCAGAAAAATCCAAATCAAATCACAAAAAATGAAAAAATAAAATCCAATTCTTGAAAATTTTCAGGAAAGTTAAAGAAACAGAGAGGGAAACCCTAGAAATGGAGGAATCTGGAAGCTCCACCGCCATTAAAATTACCTTTACAGAGAGATTTGAAATGGAAACCCTAGATAGAGAGAGAAAGAAGCGGTGGAAATCAGCGAATCAGGGAAGAAGAAGAAGAAGAAGAAGAAGAGAATGAAAACGACGCGTTTGAGGGGGGGGGCTCTCCCTAACCTTTGGAGGGAGGTTTGGGCGAAGCAAAATATGAGCTCTTCCTCTTATTATTTTATTATTATATTATTAGTTTCTCTCTCTAGCTAAGCTGGTTTCTTTCTCTCTCTAGAAATGGAGAAGGACGTGGAGAGTTCCCCTTTCTCCTTCTTCATTCCCTCCGCAGATTTTGAATCTTTTCAAATCGAACAACAAAAAAACCTTCTGGTAGATACGAAAAGTCAATTTTGCCACCGAGGGCAACAACGACGACGAAGTTGGAAAGGGTAAAGTTGACTTTTTAATGGGGGTGTTAGGGCAGATTGATAAAGCATGTGAGGATGTCGTGATATAAATATTACAGTAAGAAGGAAAGTTTAGATTAGATTAGATTTAAGAGATTAGATTATGATACGGAGATCACAAATTCTCAAATAAGACGCGTCTCATCTTTGTTTTGGTGAGACGGACCAAAAACTAACCCTTTTAACATGAAAACTCACTCTTTTATATGATAAAACTCACTATTTTTTTCAAAACATGAAAGCGTTTGCTAATATGATAAAACATACTGTGTACAAACTTACTTTTTTTAGTAAAAACTTACCATTTTCTAGCAAAAACTCATTAATTATCTTTGTTGAGACGCGTCTAATACAAGACAAGCTGGACGGAGATTAATGGTTGTCTTGAAGAAAAAGGCAAGTGTTGTAACGATGCCGTTTTGAGGAGGGGGTGGGATATTTGAGAAATTTCTGGCGCTAGAATCTTCTTGTCCAAGACAATGGAAAAGAGTGTGGTGGAATCTTTATGATAAGGCCCAGCAACAAAAAGGGTTAATGTTAGGTCCAATATTACTTACAGGTGGCACTGTTTCATCCTTTTGTTTTCTTCTTTTTTTGATGATAAAGTGTTTTTTTTTTTTTTTATTAAATTTGATTTTATTGACTGGTTGTTTAATTAGGAGAGAAAAGAAAATTAATGGCGTTGCTATTTCCACGTTTTGACCAGATGAGCTTTGTTTATCCTGTTGAGTTGGGAATTTAAAATGTGGTTGGTCATTGATTTGTTCTTTATTTGGCGCACATTTTTTTTATTTGTACTTGTAGCGTACTTTGGTTTTTTTGTAGTAGTATATTATAAGGAGTATGTTGTAATATGCATATTTTGTAAGCATATGAGTCATTTATTTAGATTTTTAACATTCTAGGCAACTTCCTAGACTTTTCAAACATATACTAGAAGAAAATAAACAAAAACAGGTGGGAAGAGGCCTTTTTTGTCAACTACTTCTACTACCGATTAGAATAAGATTATTGATCTTTTTTGGATGTTAAAAGAAAAAAAATACGTGAATGAAATAATTTAGCATGAGTTAGATGAATGGTGTGGTTTCCTTTTGCACAAATTCCTATGTACAACCGTCTAACTGTTAGATGACTCAATATAATGGTGACTTTTTGCAAATTATGGGCTATTTTTAGTCAATTAGGGGTTACTTTTTATATCTTGTAGTGATTTTATAACATTATTCTAAGTCGTGAAACTGTAGCCCCTAAGCCGATAAAAATAGCCACTAAATTGCGAAAAATTATTCCTGAATTGGGTCAAGCTGTATAAAGTAGCCCCTAAGTCGCAAAAAATAACCCCTAAATTACAAAAAGTCACCCTTAAATTATGACATCTAACGGTTAGACGGTTGTACAAGAGAGTTACTATAGTGGAGTATTTCTTTTGACCTTGTCTCCTAATATGATTTTTTTATTATCATTTTTATACAAATTAGTAAAGTTCAGCAAATAGTTTCAGCAAAAATCACTAAAGCAAACATTTTTTAGAAATGCATGAAATATAAAAGTCACACATCAGATTAGGTTCTAAACACCGGATACATTGTGAGTGACTCACAAACAAATTAAGTTCGAAGCTATGTCAACACTCAATTGCTAATAAATGAGTCGAACACAAGAAAGTTGCATAGCCTATTTAATAAGTGAGTCAAGCTCGAGCAAGATTTTACTTGACTCGTTTATGTTTGCGAACAATGGCCTTGTTTGGCAATCAACTAGTTGCTGCTGGATGGTAGCTGGTTCGATTAGCTGGTTGTTGATAACTTGTTGTATTAGCTGGTTTGACTAGCTTGTGGTATTGGCTGGTTATAAAAGATGTTTGGTAAAGTTAGATGGTTATCAGTAGCTGGTAATATGTAAAATGACAAATAAAGACATGGGTATAATTTAGGTAAAATTGGTTGGAGTGTAATTATTGCCAACATTGGGGTAAGATGGTCATTTTTTTTTTTTTTTGTTCACAACCAAGGGTATCCACCGTCGACAACAGTGACTATTCCCCGCGCTGGCTTGTAGGCACCTCAAAGGGTGGGACAGCTGGCCAAGGGATTCAAAGCTGCTCCATACCCAAGGCGGGATTCGAACACCCGACCTTGGTTAAGGGTGGATGAGTCCCTATCCACTCAACCACACCCCCTTGGTTAAGATGGTCATTTTGAAAAGATGAATTCAACAAGCCAATGCAAAAAGCTACCCCCTTAGCTTTTCCAAATTGGATTGTTTGGGTCCAAAAAGCTATCTAACAAGTTGGTTACCCAACAAGCTTTATTGTTTTTTTCAGATTATCAAATAGTCAAACAAGCTAAAAATGCAACAAACTGGCTCAAAAAGCTGATTTCCAAACAAGGCCAATGTGTTTGAACCTCATTTTATGAGCTCGTTTAAGCTCAATCAAAGTTCATAAAACGTTGAATTACCATTTCAATTAAGTAAATGTAGATAATGTTATTGATTCATTTATTAGCTCGACTCATTTACCTAATTGAGTAGAGCTAGACTTTCGAAGCTTGATCAAGCTCAAACTCATTCAACACGTATTGTTCGCAATCCTAACAATTGGCCTAGAATAATCAACTTACTACCCTTTTAAAGAGGTTTTTCCACATGGTGAATTTCTGAAAACATTTATTCCCACAAACCATGTAGCTCAAATTAGCTCATAACTCATACTCCTATGTTGATTATTCCATGAATTCAAACGGGTGCTTTTACTATTTCTTTATAGAGGAAGTAGTATAAGTATTTTATTAAATGGGGAAGGAGAAAAGCTTTTTCTTTTTCTTCTTTTGGGTGGATGGAAAGAGTAAAGTTAAAAAAGCACACACATAAGTCTTGAAGGGATCGGAATTAAACGTCTATGGAAGTGGAGCTGAAGTTCAATTCAAATCAACCCCAGAANACTAGTACTCAAAATTGTAGAACCAACAATCCATCAACAGTCAACAATACACACCTCCAACTCCAAGGCTGAAAAACAAAGCAATAAAAACAAACAAGTTCTTCAACACTTACCATTCTAAGCTGATTCCATCTTCAAAGTTTGAAAAGTAAACTTCTTGAAAGCCAAGGTTGCCTATATATAGGTGCTCTTTGTCAAAAGCAGTAACTCATGCATTTTGCTTCAATCAACTATCTAATTATAGCTTAAATTACAGGCAAACATAGAGAGAAGCATAGTATCAGTATAAAAACTGCAAGCATATTGTAGCTACTTCAAATAAGTAGCACAACTGCACAACGAGGCACAAGCCAATGAAGCCTCGGTGTTAAGATTGAGCTGAGCCATGCTCAATATAAGTAAAATCACGCTCAACTGAATTGAGTGAATAGTTACGAGAGAAAAAAGTATGTTGAATGTTGATTTGAACTAATTACAGTATTGGAAATGCTGAAATGAATAATAACCAAAATCTTATGTTTGATTTCCCCTTTCCTCATGAATGTAAAGTTTTTAAGCGCGGCAAAGAAAGAATTGTAGTAGTACAATAGAATATGATTTGGCACATGGTTTCTGATCATTGCCAACATAAGAAAAAACCAGTTTATGTACTCACTAGTAATTGTATACAATACAAAAACACACACAAGGATCAAGGAAGCAAATCATACACTAATACTAACTCATTTGTAGTAAATTACAGGTGAATCTGTATCTTTATTCCACACCCCTCCCTCCTTCAAATACTGCATATACCTCGAAAAATCCGGGTTAGCCGTCATCTTCTTCTTCTTCCACCTCCCTTCAAACAGGCTAAACACTGGATGTGTCTTGCCACCTTTCTTCCCTTGCTGCTGCTGTTGATGCTTTGGTTTCGAGTTGCTCAAAAAACCCGATTCTACATTCGGTTTCTTTGAAGAAGATCCGAATAACATCCGGGCGGGCACGCTTGTAACCCTTTTCAGCACCGCCTTATCTGGATCAGTAGAAGAAGAAGAGTCATGGATTGTCTCATCCAGGAGCTTATCATACCCGCTGCGTCGGCTTCTGCTAGTACTCAAAGCTCTGAACAAAGCCATCTGAATTATGAACTGAACTGAACTTCCTGTGGTGTGTTTGGGCTTTGTTATGATTGGAAAAACAGAGGTTATATGATCATATAAGAAAGGATAAGGGGAGATTTGAATAATTCATGTTCAGACATGAGAACACCAGTGGCCTTTGATAAGTTTTTTAATGCACAAGCTTTTGGTCATATTTGGTATGCTGGGACCCTACCCTTTGGCTTTGTTCAATTTTGACTTATTAAACCAACTGTCACAGTGACAAGGTGAGAAAAACAGGCTTATTAGCATCCTGCCGTCCATGCATATAATCCTGGCTGTGGCAATCTGGAAAGAGAAAGAAAAGAGAGAGAGGACATTAAAAATAAAAAAAACAAAAAAAAAAGGCAGATTTGTTGAGGTGGATTAACAGATCATTAGTTAATACTGTGAGTGGACTTAATCAAGATTGTGAAGGGTAGGTGCTTGCTGATTTTTCTTAATGCTTTTATGGTGAAGTGATTACTTATTCATCCTACACCTAAAATACACACTAATAAACAATATAGTTTGTCAAATAGCTAGCTAGCAGGTTTGATTGGGAGATGTATGCAAAAAGGGGAAATCACCAAATCAAACCTTGAGGTCCATATCTCAACAGGTCACGGTTTTTATTGACTAAGGCAAACCCAAAAAAGTGTTTCTATAATCACGGGTAATCTTGTATACACCTAACACCTTGGTAAATATTATGTGTCTCATAATAAGTGTAATTTCCTATCTCACTCCTTCGTACACTTAACATCAGCTCTACATTTTTTTTTTTTTTTTAATTAATAAGTTGACTTATATACAATGAACAAACTGATGATTGTTGAGACATGAGAAGACATCTCAATTGATCTTAATTGGTGTGTACCTGACCTCGGGTACTTCTTTGAAGTAAGTGTGGGTCAAGGTTTATAGATAGTTTGGTTTATGACAATGCAACACTCACATTACACTTGCTTGCATATCTGAGCAATTGTATCAGATCTGATCTGATCTGTTCTTCAGTCTTTCACACGTTGTTATGGTTTAACATTGACTCTAAACTAGCTGCTTTCCCAGCGGGCCCAAGAGAGCGTGTGACCATGGCAACTACAATAAATCTATGAGATTATAAGCAGACCAACTTCCATGTGAAGTGTGAACCATAAAAGTGCATATGCAAGTGAGAATGACCCTTTTTGGTCGCGTTCGCAGTTGCATTATTAAACCTTCAATAATAAGGCTTCATGACCATGTGCATTTGTTTTTAAAAAAAGAAAACTACGAAATACGATGAATTTCTTTGTAGTAGATGCAACAAGTAACTCACCAAAGAAAGAATCGAATGAGATGCAACATTCAATGATCCAATATAAATAGGCATTTAGCAGCAGTATGATAATGAACTGGAAAAATGTTTAGATCAACTATCAAGTTTCACGAAACATAAGAAGTCTCAGATAGCTCACTTACACATGATCTGCAGATGCGCCATGATGAAGAATTTTACATGCTAACCTCTTTCCTGGGCTATTCTCCACGAGATTGGTTGTTCGCTATGCACAGACACTCCAGGGATGATCACATATCCATGCCTGACATGTGTCAGAGACCAAACACGACACCTGTTTCACATGGTATGTTCAAAGGATACTTGGCAAAAATACAGATTGTGTTCCCATATTTCTCCTTTATGTGTAATATGGGTTGTTCATTTGATCAATTGAAGTGCCCACAAACATCATGAACTCTTCAATTTCTCATTGTATTTTGGCCGGCTCAGCCATGTCATCAACACAATACCACTGAAAGCGACTACAACCACTATAGTGGATATAACTAGGAATCAAACTTCATTCTGACAGCCACCTGAAACAGTAAACCAGCTACTACCAACATCCTTAAACAAACCCTTCTTCTTCATCTCAAGCCTTAATTGATCAACGACATCCCACTTCCCAATAGCCGCATAGAAGTTAGAAACTAAGACACAAATCCCAGGCTTATCAGGCTCCCAGTCAGAAAGACGTTTAGCAGCAAACTCACCCCTTGAGACATCTTTGTTCAGTCTACAAGCATTCAGCAGCGCTGCCCACACTTCAGCCGTGGGCCTAGTGCCTTTCCTAATCATCTCATGATACAAACACCAAACTTCGTCAATGTGACCTGCTCGACCCAAGATATCTATAAAGCAAGCATAGTGACTTGAACTAGGAATCAACCCGTATTTCCCTTCAATAGAATTAAAACATTCTCGGCCTTGCTCAACTAGTCCTGAATGTGAACAAGAAGACAGAACTACAAGGAGTGTCACGTCATTTGGAAATACACCAAACCCATCATCCATTTTGTTAAAAAGCTCAATTGCTTCATACCCATTACCATGACTTCCATATGCATCTATCATGCTAGTCCAAGAAACCACATCTTTGTGAGTCATCCCGTCAAAAACTGAACGGGCAAGTGAGATTTTCCCACATTTTGAGTACATGCGCAACACAGCATTGCACAATTGAGTATCATTTGTCAATCCAAATCGAAGAGCCACACCATGTATTTGCTTCCCAACCCAAAAGTCTGATTTCACAGAGCAAGCTGTCAAAGTACTAGTTAAGGCCACAGCATTAGGCTTCATTGTACTCATTATCAAGAATGCTTCTTTGTACTTCTGATTCTTCACACAAGCAGCAATGAAGGAATTGCGAATAGCATTATCTTTTCTGCAATTTAAGCTCCAATATATCTTAATAGCTTTGTCAATCAGCCCAACATCTGAGTAAAAGTCAATCAGGACAGTGGCCAATATCACCGTATTACAACCCATCGTCAAAGCCAGACCATGAACCTGCATACCCTGCCTCATAGCCTTCAAATGGGAACAAGCTTTAAGCAAAGAACACAAAGTGACCTCAGTAAATTGAACCCTTTCCTTGCTCATTTTCCCAATCATGTCTAGTGCTTTCCTCGGCTTGCCATTTCGCAGAAAATTGGAAAGCAAAGCATTCCAGGTGACTACATCCTTGAAACCCATTTCATCAAACACTCGAACCGACTCATCCACTAAACCATACCTAGAATACATGTCCATAAGAGCTGTTTTGGGGATAGTTTCGATATCCGAACCAAATTTGATCATGAGGGCATGAACTTGAAAGCCCCATCTTGAGTTGGGCAAGGCCGAGCACGCACCCAAAACCGGCGTGAATGTGTGGGAGTCAAGGTCCCTACGAGTGCAATGAATATGTTGGAAGAGGGAACAAGTAGCAAGAGGGTCATTGTTGCGGTGATGAGAGGCAAGGAGAGCGTTAAGGGAGAAAATGTCTTTGTGAGGCTTTTCATCGAACAGTTGGTGGGGGTGGACCAAACGTACTTGAATCACCGCCCGTAGTTTTGAATTACAGGTAAAGGATAATTTGGCGGGACATAAAAACGAACGAGGAAAGCGATGGAAAGCGAACATCAAGTTTGCAGAAGGGGAGGAGATTGGGCAAATAATTAGATGCCCATTAGAGAGAAATTAAGAGCAATTTTGTCCAACAAGAAAGAAAGAGATCGAAGATGCTACCTTAACAACTGAGTTGAACTGCATCTGATCTGGGTCTCAATAAAAATGAAAAAATCGTAAAGGGTATCTATTACCTTAATTGGTGGCAGTCAAAGAAGCTTGCAATAGTGAAAGAAACCTAGACATCTTTCAAAATCCCCAAAAATCAAAGCTTTCTTTTTTCTATTTTCTGCTATAATGGGTAAGAAAGAGGCCATAATAATGGAGCTTCATTTTATCACCGGATTTTACCGCCGTCGTCCAATTGGAGTTCAAAGTAGTGGGTTGCCGTGGCGAATAACAGAGACACGACGTCGCACAGGGTGAGCTACGTTTATGAAACGAATATCAGGCTCTTTGCCCTTGCTATTTGGAACCTTGTGGCCCTTGTGACTTGTGACTGCTAGTTGATCAATGGGCTTATTACTTGTTCACCTTTTGGTTAACGGTTAAACAATTGTACAAAAGTTTTAATCTTACAGGAAAGAAATAGAAAAAATGCACTTCTCCCCATCAAATAAGGACAATGATTTCCTTCCTCCAAGGAAAAGCTTTTTCCATTAGAAAATGAATTTCCTCCCTCCCACAACCAAACACCAGAAATTAGAAAAAAAAAAAATCATTTTTTCATGAAAGTTTTCTATCATACCAAACATAGCCTTAAATTTCTTGAAACCCCATATCCTTGATCTTTCTTTGGTTCCCCAGACTTGGCATCTTGGGTCCTCTATTGTTTGACAAAATTGCTCTTAACTTCTCTCTTTAATGGGCATCTAATTATTTGCCCAATTTCCTCCTTCATGAAAAATCAAACAATCTAGGATATGAGAGTAGTTCAGTAGTAATTAATGTTCGTTTTCATATCCCGCCACATTATTCTTTAGCTGTAATTCCCATCAACTGGAAGACAGATTTTGCAAAGCATTCATACCAAAACCGAGGGCAAGTTGGGGGGAGGGAGGTAGAGCATTCCAATATGAATAATGATCACATTGGAAAAAAAAAAAAAAAAATATACATATATAATGATTGAATCGCCTGCCATTTCTTTTACGATTCTCAGTTCTGAAACCTACGGGGATAAAGATTCAAGAGCAGAAGCACCGGAAAACCGGAACCACTTTCGATACATAACAAGCATAAAACAGCTTCTCCAACCCGAGCAAATCTTCCCAAGACTAATGCCTACAATTATCTACATACAAATACATTTACAAGTATGAAATACCCAACCCATAGCTTCGGCGTTTAACTACCTACACTATTTCTCCTCTGAGTTAAATCTGTTCCAAGCTTCCTGTGGAATGCAGAGAGGAGAATGTAAGTGAATCAAGCATAGTTGCAAGCACAAACATCAATGGCGAATTTGACTCGTACATAGGCAATATCAGATTTTCCTCCAAAATACATCAGAAAGCTAAAATTGGTAACTCACTCAGCATTACACTTACAACCAGAAATACAAGCCCAAGAAAAAGGTAGGAAAAGGATGGACAACATCAGGTGCTGCAATGACATTCTAACTTGCAGAGACACAGACATGGGCACAACATAGACAGGGGAAAACACCAATTATAGAGGGTGAAAAGCCTAATGTTCAGACACTGCTGTGTTAAGCAGAGGACATAAATGTACTGATTGTATTCAACTAAAAAACCGAGTGAGTGGGGTTGGGTTTGCCCTCTATCCAAAACAATGGCAGCATTTCATTTTAGGATATCCCAGATATCCTACTTTCTGACTTTTCATATTACCCTTACAACTCTATATCACCCAACACCCATCTCTGCTCCTACGTAACCAATCACAACCCTGAGGATAGTATTGGAGATAAATGCATCTCATAATATTTCACAATATTGATGAGATCTTTTCAGAAGGAGATGGCATAACTTAGCCCTCATAGAACAGAAAACATCAATGGAGAATTTGCTCCAAATCCAGCATGCATGTCTTAAAGTAAGCATTTTAGTTTCACTAAGAAGACAGCAACACACCTTCAGAAGATCAAAAACCTTTTCACATATATACTTCTGTTGGATACTAGCACCACGTTGTTGTAATTTGTCGGGATGCACACAAAGAGTGGCTTTCCTGTAAGCTTTCTTAACCGCAGCAGCAGTTATAACTTCGGTTAGTGGAATTGGCTGCCAACCACTATCTGCCCCAAGAATCTGTCAATGGAGAAAAGATATATACAATTAAGCCAAGCATCTAACTGTTTTTTGCATTTTACTTAATAAATCAATCAATCTCATGTTAGCCTGTTTAAGAGGAGGACAACCAGCCAAATGAACAAGTTACCAACAAATTGAATTCATAGGAAAAGCCAAGTTCATTAAAAAAAGATACCACTTGATAAAAAATAACTTACTCTCTCCAACAGAGGGTAAACGGAACACTTGATGACTTGATAAGGTTCATCATACATGAATGAACCGATTGCAGAACAACTTCTCAAGTAAACACTCAAGTATGGTCATGAAGTTCAAACATTTGATGCTCATTCCTCGTTCTTTCACATTATTCTATAGGAAAATTATAGGAGCATCTAGTCCAAGGGAAATTGATACACAACCAAAATACAGAAGCCAGCAAGAATATAATTAGAACAAGATCAACAAATTCAATGGCTTGATACATTTAGCAGGCAAGGACAAGGAATAAGCACAAATGGAGCGGCCCTAACACAGTGATTGAAGTCCTTGCTAATCTCAGAAAGATCACTTATTAATCACATAGATATCACATATGCTAAAGAGAAATACTGGACTTCTCTACCCCTGGTAGACTGAATTAAGAGTACATACATATTGCAAAGTTGACAGCAATGCTCGTAAGTTCCCTTCTTTTCCACTTGACCATCTTTTGATATCAGCATCAAGAGTTTCAGCTAACCTCTGCAGAATAAATTAATATATCTTTGTGATCAAAACAATAAATAAAAAATTATCCAAAAAAAGATGCCCTAATAGGAATAAAATGCTTACACTCCTCTCTGCTCGCTCTCTTTGAGCAAGAAGGTCACGCATATTTTTCTCCGCAAGAGCTTTAGCCTGAAAACAAAATCACAAATAAAATTATGGTCAGTTACTATCTGCATAAAATTAGCCTAGAAATTAAAAAGACGGCAAAAACATACCACGCGGTCTACTGTCCGCCGGTGCCTCTCTAATCTGGCCTTGCACCTCTCCGCTGGCTCAACATCAGCTGCTTCGAACTCTTTACTACTCTGTAAGCAGTAACATACAATGAGTGAAAATAACATAAAAATCTTGCTTTCCAAAAAGAACAAAAGTATATACTTACAGAGGGCATAGAACTCTGCCTCATGACTACATCTCTTTCAGATGTATATTTTTCAGAAATAGATCGTTGCATTCGTTCTCGAGCCTCAAAAGTTGCCCTCTCCACCATTGCTTTCTCAACAGCACGTTGACGAGCTTCCACGGTTGCTCGCTCTACAGCGGCACGCTCAGCTCTCAACCTGGCGTCCAATGCTTTGTCAGCTGATGACCTCTCCCTAGCTTCTGCACATGCCTTCTCCAATCTCTCCCGGGCCTCAGACATTGCTCTTTGTCGTGCTTCATCTGTTGCTCTCTCCAGAGCAGCCTTTTCAGCCTTGTCACGTGCATCGGAATATGCCCTTTCACGGGCTTCATGAATTGCAAATTCAACTGCCATTCTATCTTTCTCCCTCTCTCTCTCCCTCTCCCTCTCTTCCTCAAGCTTCCTGAGTTGCTCATTCTCTAATTCTCTCTCTTTCTCCTTACTTTTCTCTTCTAAAGAGCAATGATTATTAATGATTTTCCCCTTTCTTCCAGTATTTTGGCTAGTATTAGGCAGATGAGATCTTTTCTGGAAGCTCTCCTTCCTCTCTGGCATAGCAGTATGGGCTTCGTCTTTCTTCCTTGATTGCTCATTCCACCCATTGACCCCTTCCGATGGTTTAACTTTCTCATCCTCGTCACAGGGCATGTGACCCTGCCCTAGATTCCTTCTCTTTCCTCCTTGCTCGAGATCGAATTGGGATGGCAATTTGGAATCAGAAACCAGTTGTGCAACTTTGTTGGTTTCATCTTTCAATTTTTGTTCACTTCTAGTACAAACCTCATCGGATTTAGTGTTATTGTCATTTCTGTCAGTGTCAAGTGAATCTGAGGCATGAACAGTTCTTCCCTGCTCATTGTCATCAGCACCCATTTGAGGAGCAGTAAACTCTGTTGGTTTTGCATCCATCGGCTCATCTGCAGTTTCAACTGCTTTCAACTTGCTTATTTCATCTGAATGCACAGCCCTAACCTCGCCATTCTCTTTCCGTGCAAACACATCCTGAAAGCCATCAGCTTCTATTTGTGGCTTTCTGAGCTGAGAGGTCAGTGTATCAGGTTTAACATCCTTCCCTTGGGGATCAGCTCCATCAGATGGCTTCACATGTTCATCCTCCATAGGAATCTCTACTTCTGAAGATCTATCCAATCCCTGGTCCTCAGCCTCCGACTCAATTTTTGTGCACTTTCTGTTTAAGACCTTCTGATCTTCAACGTCACATGTGTTCTCCAAGATGTTAAATGCTTGTTCCGGCTCAGCTGCCTGTATTGCATCCATATTCTCAACTGTTCGCTGTTCCGTAATCTTCTCAAGTTTCTTTTCATTTTTGTCTCTACTTTGACCATCTTCGGTTTTCTTGTGTTCAGCCTCAAATTCATGAGACTCATCCAGCCTCTGCCTTCTTATCACTTGCTCTGGAGCTTCTTTAAGTTTCCTACGCTTCTCCAGCTCAACACACTCTTGTAGAATCTTCTCAGATACTCGGCCATTAGCAGCTTCTTCAACATAGTTCCCGTATTTATCTCTTTGCAGCAAGTCGTTTTTCTTGCCATTTTCTTGGCTTCCACATGCTTCTTGCCGTATCTCCTTACCAAACACATTCTCAAAAGCTCCATTTGATGTATTCTGCACCTCCTCTTTCAAGTCTTTTGTCTTGCCACTTTCTTGGCTTTCACATGCTGTTTTATGCCTCTCCACATCAAAACCATCCTCCAAAAGTTCCTTTGATCTCTTGTCCTTCATCTCTCTTCTCTCTACATCCCTTTTCTGCTTAACAGCATCTGCCTGTTTATTCTCCTTGCTTTGTCTTTCACAATCTCTCTTCTCATTTTCTTTGCTCACTACAGTTTCTTGCACCCTCCTCCCACTTTCCATTCTATCAGATGATCCCGTCATTCTGCTTACCTCTTCCTTCCTTTCGAGAATCTCAACCGTGCACTGATGAGAGTCATTTGTATTCCTGTCATTGTTTTGTCTATGACAAGCCTCAGTTTCTTTCTTTTTAGCTTCTCTTTTCTTAGTTTCTTGCTTCTTGACAGCATTCTTAATCCTTGTCTCAGCTTCTTCCTTCCTGCAAGCCTCTCCCAGTCTTTCCTCCTCTGCCCGCTGAGCTTGGCCAATTTTCTCCACATTCTTCTCCGGCCCATAACCCAATTTAGCTTTCTGCTCTTTATGAGTTTCTTGTGGCATACCTGTCAGTCTCTCGTCGGTCTCTGCATGCCCACTGGTCACTCTGTCATGAACCTCTTGGGCCACCTTGACCATTTTATCATAATATTCTTGTCTGGACACTGCATTTGTAGCTTTCAGTCTCCGCCTATTTTCAACTGGTACATACGCCTCTCCAGCTGAATCCAGGTTGTGTTCATCATCACTCCGCTGCTTGATAACTGATGTCTTCATATCACCTTTACTTTGTAAAGGAGGTGATAGTATAGTGTTATCATTATTTACAAATTCATAATACTGTGTTGCCTCCTTCCATTCACCAGCTCCTCCACTAAATGCAGTATCCATGGACAAACTACACTTTTTCCCATGCTTTTTCTCAGATGGCTTCCCATTTACAACAAGAGGCTGCTCAACTACTGAAATATCAGGTAAAATTTTTGAGGCCATTGTAACATGTCTATCTTTACCAGAACTTTTCTCTTTCGCAGGTCGTCTATCACTTGTTGCCTGCACTCTATCGTCCCCAGATAAATATTTATCGTTTATTATTTTAACATTCTCCCAACCAGTTACATCAGTCTTCGAACCGAGCTTCACACTGTTCTGAAGACCGTCCTTCTTCCTTTCCATCAAAACTTTTGCAGCTTTGAGCTTTGCTTGAGCTTTTTCCATCGCATCTTTCATGGCAGCAGCAGAGGCTGCTGCAGAAGAACTTGCATCCACCTCCATGTCAAAGCATGGAGGCAACCTATCATCAACAGTTGCCCCCAAATCACAGTTATTAGAAGCTTTAAGACCTGAAGGTAATCTGCTAAGATCTTCGCTCCTCTCAGCCGGTACAGGAGGTGGTCTTGTCGGTGGCGGCAAATGAGATGGCTCTGCGCTAAGATTGATGTCAGATGCAGATGTTGAATTTACATGTGACATACTGGCAGCAGGTGCTCTTCCACATCTACGCTCACCATCGAATGTTTTTATACCAGCATCATCATGCGACATCTCAGACATAGTTCTCCTTGTACGTTTCTGTGACATAGTGCATGAAGAATCCATGCTATAAACAATTTCATCAACTGTTGCTGAGCAAAATCTCTCTGTTCCTACCTCTCTCAAAGATTTAGTTTCATCAACTACACAAGTATATCCAGGAACGGCATTAAGTTGGGCAACATGAGTCCTGTTTGGCATACATGTGCTGGTTCCTATATTGACTTTATGATATGAAACATTAAATTGCTTGTTGTCCAATGGTTCGTCAGAATTTCCGTTTGAGAAGCATTGACTCTTCTCTGAAAAAGCAAATGGATCTGAATCATCAGAAAGCGACTCTGTGCCAACCGGGGTCCTATCATGAAAAGGAAAAGAGAATGACTCAACATATGCACCTTCGTAAGTAAGAAACACAAGAGAGTGAGTTCTACAGAAATGAAATTTCAGATAAAGAGCACTTGCAAACTGCTATATATAGTACTTTAAACAAACCCCTTCTTCCACCTATCACCAAAAGCAAACAATAAGTTGTTTCACATTGACCTAAATGGAAGCAAATGAACTAGCACATGCACCGTAATGTAACCATTCTAGAAACTTTCTTGAAGGTTGCAAAAGCAAATAATATATGAAGTCATAGTATTGGCATCAAAATTCAAAATAACAAGTAAAATGATCCAATTATGCAACATTTCGATATTACTCGAGGGTTTAAAGAATAACCACTATTTTTTTTTTTTTTTGTGATAAAAGAAAGAGATTTTGACGTTCAGCTCACCAAACCAACTTTTAGTTTTCGAAAGAGCATCACAATTCAGAACGAACTGTGCTGCTCACTTGGACAAGACCTCCTGGATCATCAGTTAGTATTTCTGCATCTTCTTGATTAAAAACATAACTAGAGAGTAGAGATACTCATAAACATTCAACGATGAATATTGTTCCAAAAGGTCCCTCTTAAATTCACTGATTTATCTCTGTCTATAATCACAAAATCTCTCTCCTCAAGCACACTATCTTGAGCACCCCTGCTTTTGCAGTTCTTGCTATTGTTCCAAAAGGTCCCTTTAAAATTCACTGCCTCAAGTTGCTAATTACTGCCAATTAACTCCTAAACAAATAATACACAAGTATCACAAAAACCCAGCCTTAGAATCACCTATCCAACTGTCTTGCTGGATAAGATGAATATTGAAAAAAGGAAAAAAGCACAAAAAAATAAGAAAGGGGGAAAGCTACAAGAAGACAAATCTTAAGCGTTACTTTCTTCCCCAGACTCCAGTTGTCACAACTCACAGCATATCACATTCAATTCAACCATGTTAATACTCGTTGTTGTCTACAAATATTTACATTAACATACGAGGAAAATAGATTAATCAACCAATGAAATTATCAAAAAAAATGGAAGANTTTTTTTCCCCAAACTACTGAAAACAATATCTCACAGTTCGTCAATATAAACAAATTATGATCTATTTTAAAGACAGAAATTGGACTAGAGCACAACTACAATCACCAAAACTGAATTCCAATTCTTAGACTCTCAAATTCACACCCAAACCAGAAAAAGGAAAATAAAATGGGAAAAAAGAGAACCGCACAAGGAACCATTAGTATCAGTAGTATATATAGTTAAGTATATATAGTTAGTCCAAAAACAAACACCAAAAACAGATATAGAAATTGCAAAATCAGGCATATCAAACCTCAAATTCAAAAGTAAACAAAAGCAGGAAAAAAAAGAAATTACCACGCCTCATCATCATCATCGGAGCCACCGCATTCGCCACAGTCAAACGGTCGGAAAAGCTCATCATAGGAGACAGCTAGATCAACGGCTTTAAAACCCCCAAAGACCTCGGAGTAATCGAAAAGCGAGGCGGCGGAATCAATGTCGGCGACGGCAGGAAGATCGAGGACGGGAATGGAGGAGGCGCGTGAGGAGGAAGAAGACCGAAACGCGCCGAAGATTTCGGAGTAGTCCTCGGCTCGAGGAGCCAAGGCGGCGGCTGAGTACTTCGGAGGGCCGCCGAAAACGTCGTCGTAAGAGGTGGCGAAGAAGCCGCCGCCATTGTTGAGTGGCGGCTTCTTGTTGTTGGCGGAGAATGTGACTGGTCCTGAGGAAGCTTGAGCTCTGGAATGTGGACGAGAGTGAGAGTGAGTGTAGCCCTCCATTGATGACCTTTCGAAGCTCGCTTAGGGTTTTGGCCTCTCTTGACTCTCTCTCTCTCTCTCCTTTCTCTTTCTCTCTATATCTTTGTCTTCTCCTTGTTTTTTCTCTCTCCTCTTTTTCTGTTCTGGTGTTGTGTGTGAATATGCAGAGGGAGAGAGAGAGAGAAGAGCAGAGGTGGGGACTTTGGGGGAAGAGAGGGAGAGAAAGGGGGGGAGGGAGAAAGAGAAAAAAGGGTATATTTGGGAAATGACTGGCCGGCGCTTCTTTTTCTGTTTTTTCCTTTTTTTCTTTTTCCCTCGCTTTTACTATTCTGTTTTTTTCTTTTTGTTTTCTTGTTTTTTAAGTTTTATTAATTGGATCGTTGTCGAGGAATTTTTTTATTTGTTTCGTTGATAATTGCCGTTGCCGAGGAATTGTTGTCGTGTTCGGTGTTCAATTCTCCATTACTTAACACTAGTATAACTGTCTAACCGTTAAATCATATAATTGGCTATTTTTTCAATTTATGTGATAAATATTTAAGGGTGAACTTTACGGCTTAAGCTAAAATACACTTGTAAAAAGCTACCTTTAAGTCACTAAAAATAACCCATAAATTACAAAAAGTCATCATTGAAGTGAATCGTCTAATAATTAGACGATTGTACCCTCGAGTTTTCGTTCTTCTATTATATGATTAATAGGTGTTTGATTTACTGATAAACAAATTATAACTTATACTCCCTCCGGTTCATAATGCTTGATACTTTCTATTGTTGGTGTTTTCCATTCATATTTGGTAAGGATTTTACTATCAAATATCTAAAATACCCTTACCCACGACCTCCCATATCCCTTTATTTTAATATTCTCTCTCATTGTCGAAATTCCACTCAACTCAAAAAACACGCTATAAAGTAAGGGCAAAATTGTAACACTATTTCTTCTAACTTGCTTTAAATCGACGATGAATGAATAGAGTACTATTATACACCAAGTAGGAGCGTTCAAATCCAGGTATTTGAATTTTGGATAGTGAAAAACACTATCCAAATCCAAACCTGAA
>BSSO01002106.1:0-20521 GCA_030267885.1 Mesembryanthemum crystallinum | reverse complement strand
TGAAGACGAATTTAAACAGGGGAAATTCCCAAAAAAAAAAAAAAAAAAAAAAAATCAAAACAGAGGAATTGCGGATCATATCTCTAGCAAACACCACAAAAACAATGATGAAAGTCATGAAACAATGATTTTTGTGAATGAAAATTCAACAAAATTATCCAAAGAATAATCCTAAACCCAAGAAAGATGAGTGGGGGAAATAGATGAAGAAAAGCGGCCAAAAAGCCAAATATCACCTTCCCATTTTCAACACCACCACCATCATAAATTGTACAAGTACAAGTACAACCACCACCAGTCCATCACACCCTTCATTGACGGGTTTTGTAAGAAGCTTGGCCGACTTATGTGGGGTTGTGATGGTGGGGCGGGTGGTGGTGCTTGATTGTTAAAGAGAGGAGCTTCAGTATTTTACTAATTACCTTATACATATATATACAATGATATTTATTTTGGGAGTATAGTAAGATACAAGGACCTAAAACTTTAGAAGATAGTGTATTCTGTTACTTTAAACTAACGGTAGTCCTTATCCAAAAATAAATAAATAATAATAATTTAGATTGTTAACCCACTAAAACAACAAAATTCAAGTTTTTAAAATAAAGTTTAATCACGTAACTAGAGTAAAAAAAAAAAATGATAAAAATTAAATAATCTTAACTTTATTACTTTGTTACTTTGAATATGAGTTATCACTTAGGTTGGTGACTGAAGTTTTAACGAGTTTTGGGATTGGTGAGTCAAGTTTGATTTCTTTGGTTTTACTGACTCAAGTTTGTTCTTTTTGGTTTTAGTATTTCTCCATCATGACAGCTTATCTAAACTTATTTTTTTTTTTAGTTTTTTTATTTCTTATTTATTTAATTAGTATTATCACAATTAACAAATGAATAAATAAATAAATATAAATGAACTTTAACTTGTTCTCTTCACTACACCCACCCTTTACATCAGCTTTACGAGCACCAATAAATCACTAAGTTAAACCAACGACTACGACTATATATATTTCATCGTCTCCATCCTGTATCCAAACTAGTTCAGTTTAGTTCAAAACAGTTACGCAACTTCTTTTTTCTCTTTTTTTTTTACTCATATAGTACTATTTTTTCAAATCTTATTCATTTTGTTACAGTTCGGTTCAGGCACAATTCAATTAAAATAAACATAGTCTATATGTTATGTTGTTCTAGTGTTGGTTAAAGACGAGTTAATACTCACTTACAAACAAAATCTAAACAAAATAAATAAGAATTAAAAAAAAAACTAAAAACACTAAAAAGAAAAAAAAAACTTAAATTTAGATACTCCATCCGTCACTAAATTAAGGTTACATATTCTATTTTGGTCCGTCACCAAATGAAAGTCATATTTCCTTATTTGGCAAATTTTTACCTATGAAATGATCAACCTACCCTTACTTTCTCTCTCCTCACATGGGCAAACAATTTCTCTCTCCAATCACCTTCACTTAAAACAAGGGAATAAAAGACATTTCACCCTCCTCATAAATTTATTCTCTTTTGTCAAACGTAACCTTGATTTAGTGACGGAGGGAGTAACTTTTTGTGATCAAAAAGTACTAAAATCAAAAGGAACAAACTTGATTCACTAAAACCAAAGAAATCAAACTTGAGTCACCAATACCAAAACTCGTCAAAACTTCAATCACCAATATACTCCAATTGATAACTCCTATAAATATACAGTAGTTTCTTTATTAGTTTTTGCATGACTCTCATTTCTCGGGCCCCGGGTACGAAACGAGTTCGTATGAGTTTATGACAAAGCCCACGCCTCGCAACAACCGCCCGATCCCGCGTACATCAATCGGTGGCCGCGTAGGCGCGTAATCATTTTCCACCCCGCACCCACCTCATATTAAACCTCACCACTCTCTCTCTCTCTCTCTCCATCAAATCAAAGTCAACAAACCTCAACCCATTCTCCTTCCTTCTCTCTCCCCCCCAAAAATCCTCAAATCTCAATCCCAATCCCAATCTCTCTCCTCCAAGATCCCAATCCAATGGAAGATACCTACACCACCAGAGCCAAACCTTCATCTACCAACAACACCAACAACAACAACCCAGATCTGATGTCCAGCGCCAAATACCTAGCCGAAGCCGCCAAGTCCGCCTTCTCCAAAGACCCCGACACCAAAAACAACCTTGACAAATCCAAAGCCGCCTCCGCCGCCGCCGATCTCCTCGGCGCCGCCAAACACTACGGCAAATTCGAGGATAAGAGCTTCGGCAAATACGTCGACAAAGCCGAAACCTACCTTCACAAATACGGCAGCAATTCTACCTCTGCCACCACCACCACCACCACCACCGCCTCATCCACCACACACCACGGCAGCGCCACCGGACACGGTGGTGGCGGCGGCGGCGGTAGTAGTGGTGCTGGGGATTATATTAAGATGGCGCAGGGGTTTATGAAGAAGCAGGATCATGGTAGTGATGGCGGACATGGACATTCGAATTCGAATTCAAGCAGCAGTGGTGGTGGTGGTGGTGCTGGAGAATATATTAAGATGGCTCAGGGGTTTATGAAGAAACAGGATCATGGCGGTGATGGTGGACATGGACATGGACATGGACATTCGAGTGGCGGCGGTGGTGGTGCTGGAGAATATATTAAGATGGCTCAAGGGTTTATGAAGAAACAGGATGGTGGTGATGGGCATTCGAGTGGCGGTCCTGGTGCTGGAGATTATATCAAGTTGGCTCAAGGTTTCATGAAGAAACATTGATTCAATTGCCTGGTTTTTGATCGATTTGTACTGATTGGTTATATAGTATGTATGACATTTTTAGTTTTTGATTTGATTCAGTTACACGTTTTGATCAATTGTACTAATTATAGTATGTACTGTATGACATTTTTAGCTTTTTTGATTCATGGTTGATCTGAAAACATTTTATGGGATTTTTGATTGAATTGAAGATTGAATTGGGTGTATAACTAATGTGTATGGTTGAATTTGTACAACGGGAACATAAGAAGCACTGGTCATAACTAGGGTGGTTAGTTGATTGGAGTACTAACGAATTACGAATATTCATGGATTGCTTGTTTTTGCAACCACCATCTTTTTTGTAATGATGCTTGTGTCTTTGATTCTTTCTAGTGAAAATTTTATGATTCGGATAATCTAGAGGTGGAATTATCAAATTATGAAAATTGAACAATAGATAATATCACCAAAAAGGGTTTGAGGTATAGATAAGGTGGTGGGATTCGATTTCACAAATGCCAATTGCCAAATTGGTTTGAGTGCCTCTAAATATATTAGATGTCCATCTATTCAAGTACTACTAAATTATTCCTTGTTTTTGCTAAACAAGCAATTCTTGTCGTTTCTATTTGTAGGTTATCGATTTCATTTGTAAAAGTCGGATTACTGTATACAGAGTTTCCACCCAAAAAAAAAAGTAAAGTAGAGATAACAGAATCCAATGTAAGCTAGTGAGGAGATATTGTTAACCTTTGTTGAATGTCTAAACTCCAAAATTGATTGTTCAACGACATGGCCATAAAGTACAGATCCGTGGTGGAATCTAAATGTGCACAAGAAATTGACATTCATAGACATCTATAGCAAGTGACTGTATTATGAAGGTACTTTGATTGCATATTTTACATTGGAACAATTGCTAATTTTCAAAAGGTTGCTACGACATATCATCAAGTAATTTCTTCATCCAGATGAATTGATGCATGAATGAACTCTAGCCTTAAGGTGGAAGCAATATAGATTACGCAGATAGTGGCAGATCTAGGTATTTTTAGGATCGCTATCCTCTTTATTGCCTCTTGTTTACGATGTCCACTTATAGATAAATATAAAAAAGTTACCTAAAATTCGATAAGATGTAAAGAAATTTGGCTTGTCTGATCTGCAAACATCAATGACCACATATAGGGCTTTACTAGATTTGCCCCTAACGGAAAAGAAGAACGCTAAGAAGAGAATATGACAAAAATGTCACTACTAGCTACTAGCTAGTGTGCATATGAATCATCCACGAGATCACAACTGAAGTAACGATCCCTTCCCTCAAACATGGGACACCTATGTTAGAGATTACGTGAAGGTAAAACATAGATGTTGATTCAATTCGTTGAGACAAAGACTGATAACTGATAAGTACTAGTTAGCCTTTGGCTTTACCAAAATTTGTTATGGATCGTAGATATTATTATGGACGATAAGTGTAACATGTGTAGTGCGGGTGCGGCAATAATCGATATCCTTTCCTTTCCTTTCCTTGTAAATCGATCAAGTTCAAGGGGGGCCTAAGGAGCTGCAAGCCTGCAACTTGGCATGGCTAACAGGCTAATAAGTAAAGCTTAATCCTAAAGTAATGATGAAGATGAGGGTGGACCAATATAATTGTGTGTGTTGTTTTCTTTATCCACGACGCTTCTATGAACCGACGGATTATGAGGTAGTTAATAGTTATATGCAAAAAAATCTAAAAAAATCAATGCCTTTATAGGAGTAATAAATACTCCATTTAAGTATAAAACTCGTAAATGTGTTTTGTCTCATCCACCCTTAACTAAGGTCGGGTATTCGAATCTCATCTTGGGTATGGAGCCGTTTTAAATCTTTTGGTCAACTGTCCCACCTTTTGAGGTGCTTACAAGTCAGCGCGGAGAATTGTCACTAGTTATGCAATTATCATTACATGAGTAACTATGAGCATACATATAGCCATATGTTACTTATTTGTAATACTCCCTCCGTACTTTTTAAATGTTTACAAACCACAAAAAATTAAGTATCTTTCAAATATTTACAAACTAAATTTACACACTCATCTCCATAATACACTCCAATATCTACTTTAAATAATAAAAAAATTCAACTACTATCAATCAACTTTAAAATAAAATGATTTTTTTATTCCCTTCTTTTTCTCTTTCTACCCACTAACAACCTTTTTTTTTGAATTTTTTTTAATTAAAATCTCTTTCTCAACCCACAATAAGATATCATCGTCAAATACTTCTCTCTGAGTAAATTTGTTAAACCATCAGAGATATTATTGAAAACAAAACCACTATTTTTTGTTGTCTTAATTTTCATGCCCAAATAATCTGTAAATGTTTGAAAGTACAGAGAAAGTAATTTTATTACTTCCAAATAAACGTCTCTTAATATGTGCTTTCTTATTATCGTTTGTATCTTCGTTATTGTTATGATCACTCGATATTGCCTTAAATTAAGGGTGACAATCACATGACATATAGCACCAATAAATTTTCTATCTACAATTTGGATATTATTGCAGATGTCGGCAATGAGCTGAGCTACACTAGGCCCCACATTGTGAAAACGACCATAAACTTCCATGAAAAACAATATATCTCCAATATCTTCATCCACAAAAAGTCACTCCCTTTATTCCTTTAAATAAACCCCCACTCTTTCCACCATCAATCAATAATCTCATAACCAAATTTGCTCTCATAACCAAATTCCTTAGCTTACATCCCTTAACCAATAACCATGGCAGAAGAAAACCCCAAGACCACCACCGAACCCACCACTGACTCTGAACCCACCACCGAAACCACCACCGAGACCACCACCGCAGAAACCACCACCGGCCACCACTCCGGCACCAATCCTGACCTGATGGAGAGCGCCAGGACTGTAGCGGAGGCGGCGCAGGCGGCGGCAACACAGCAGACGGACAAGATCGATAAGGCGAAGGTTGCGGAGGCGGCGGAGGAGCTGGTGGGAGCAGCCAAGACATACGGGAAGTTGGATGACTCGGGTGTGGGACAGTATGTTAACACGGCTCAGGGTTACCTCCACAAGATGCACTCTTCTGAGGGCGAGAAAGAGGAGAAGAAGGAGGACAAAGAAAGTGGTAGTAGTGATGATAGTGGTAATCCAGCTGCTGGCTTCATGAAGATGGCTAAAGGGTTCTTTTAAGTTTTGATTTGGATTTGAAAAGTTGATTTTGTTGTATGATTATTATTTCTCTTTTGCATAAAGTTGGGTTTAATTTGTGTGGGTGTGTTATGTTGAGTACATAATAAATTATGTGGTATTAGTGAAAGATCATGGTTAGTGGTATTATGTGTATCTTTTTATGTGAAAGTTGTGGTTTGTTGAACTTAAATGTTGGCTACATGTATAATAAAAAAGTGGTATTACTGATAGTTGTGTGCTAACTCGAGTAGTAATGTTTTGGTTAGTACTTACTACTTAATTAAGATGTCGTTGTCTTTCGCAATCTGTATACTTTTCTTATGTGGACTGTTATATATGTATACTTTATCTCATTTTTTATTGTGTGTATTTTGAAAAGTTGATAGGTACGACAACAATCTTATACTTTTCCTATGTTTTATGTGTTTTTTTTTTTTTTAGATTTTTTTTGTTGGGAACCCCCTTATAAAATACTCCATCCGTTTTACAAATAAGGTGACGCTTGGTTTTCCGCAACTTACATANAGTTGTGGAAAACCAAGCGTCACCTTCTTTAGAGAACGGAAGGAGTAGGTTTTTTTTGGAAAAAGACCCCTTATAAAAAAAAACCTTTGTGGAAACCCCCTTATAAAAACAAAATGTCATGGACACATCTTAAATTGTGTTTCGGCCAATTTAAATGAAGTTTTGACCGATATGCTCTCATCCTTTAAGTACATAGGCTAAGGATAAATCGGTCAAAATTTCATTTAAATTGGCGGAAAAATGACTTAAGGAGTGTTCATCATGGCCTTTTGTTTTTATAAGAGGGTTCCCCACGATAAAATTTTTATAAGTGTATTTTTTCCAAAATGTCCAATTTATAAGGGGGTTTCCCACAAAAAAAATCCTCTTTTTTTTCCACATTTCTTTATTATATATTTTGAAAAGTTAATAGAAGTAGTTCTTATTATTACGTGGGCGATATTTACGGGTTATGTAAGTATATTTGTGCATGCTAGTAAATGCCAATATAATCATAGTTTAATAGGGAATACATGCTAATATTCCTTTTTTTATACTACCTCCGACTAATAATCTGCTAGATTTTTACTTTTGGACCAAAATTTAAGAAAGGAGTAAGCAGTCTAAACTACCCTCACTTTCTATCCTCCCCACCCTCCCCATTCTCAGATTATCCACCCAGTACACACCCGGCCCACATTCTTTCTCCTCCCTATCTCCCTTCACCTTCTTTAACCACCACCTACAGCACCACCATCGACGTTTGACGACGAAAGTCGCCGCTCAACCATCCACCCCTATCCCCGCCGTCAACCTCCGCAACTCATCTCCGGCTGCATCGAAAACCTGGATCAATTCTTTCCCCCCTTTGTTTCTCCTTCTCTTTCTCATCAAATCGGATCTCAAATTTGAGTTTTGGGTGGGTTCAAGATGGATTCGAGGAGCGAGTTGTGGGTTTCAGAGGGCTTGGCGAGGGGGTAGTGGGTTTCGGAGGGCTTGGCGAGGGGATCGGGGAGGGGGTTTATGGGTGGTGGTTTGTTGGTGGTGGATTTCGTTGGTGGTGGGTTCATTAGCGGTGGATTTCGGGGGTGGTGAATTTCATTGGTGGTGGATTTCGGGGGTGATGGATTCATGGGTGGTGGATTTCGTTGCTGGTGGGTTCCTTGGTGGTGGATTTCGAAGGTGGTGGGTTCGTGGGTGGTGGATCTAGAAGGTGGTGGGTTCGTGGGTGGTGGGTGTTGGGGGTTGGGGATGGTGGTTTGGGCAGGGTAGTGGCGGGCATTAGGGAGGTGGATGGTGAGGCAGAGGAAGGGAAGGGCTTAGGGGAGGAGAGAGATTGGATGTAGGAGGGAGTTTTGTGGAGGGTAACTTTGTCATTTTTATGTAAAATATAGACCAAAATAGAAATGTCTAGGAGATTCGGAGTCAGACTACAATGACAAATGCCTAAGAGATTTCGAGTTGGAGGGAGTACTACTATGCCAATATAACAAGGTCATCTCATGAAAGATTGTTCTTTGAGTTCATGGTTACCCTGACTCATCGTGTAATTATTTTGAGCAAACACTCCATTAACAATCCTTCTGAAGCTCTAGTCTTACCAATAGTTAGGTTGACGATTTGATGCTTGTTTAAGTACTTCCTTCTTAAATAATTACATCTTTACCATTTTGATCATATGTTCATAAAAATATAGTCACTATTTCAACAATAGTAATATTAGTTTTTGATGTCTATTATGCCATGAAACAAATCATTCGTGTGACACCTAACTCCCTCGAAACGTGGGTCGACCATCATATCTCATATGTACATACACCAAGCATGAAAAACCGACAAGTGATGAGGTAGAATGATAACCGTGGATAACATGCATGTTGCACCGAAACATGTATTACACAAGACACAGTACACAAGCAACTGAATTGATGCCACCATGAATATTGTTAAACTTCCTTTGCAACCATATTCCATAGACCATATATATACCACTGGATGGGTGCATAATGCTTTTGTACCTTCCAATTTCACAAGGTTAGGGTTAGACCAACCTATCCCATATGCGCATAATAAGCACGCATGCAAAACATAGGAGTCACCTCATAATCATATACTCCATATAGTACTACACCAAAATACGGTAACTATCAACAAATAAAATTCAGATTTTTAGTATACTAACTAATTAACCCTTATAATTTTACCACTTAAATACTTAATCTCAAAAATAATTCTTTATTTGTAGGGTAAGATTGAAACTAGAAACGTGAAAGACAGATATTTTGAGATATAAATATACTTAAATTATTAGTATTAAATTAATCAACAGATAACGACACTATGTTGAAATATTTTTCTTTCCTGTCTTATATGATGCCTAATGGAACGGTGACGTATGAGTAGGACTAATATCACGGTTTTCTTAATTCATCCGGTTTGATTATTGTTCAACAAACCAAACCAAAACCAAACACTCTCTCTAAACAAAAGATTAACAACCCAGCAACAAAAAAATCGAAGTTCGTTTCTTCTCCGAGGAAGGAGAAGCCAGAGGAGAGAGAAAAACGAGCGATTTTGATCCTTCCGATTTCTCTCTCTCTCCCTCTTTATGCATCACAGAGAAATCACAAATTTTCTCTCAGTAAGATTCACTATCTCTTTCTTCCCAATGTTCGCCTTTTTTGAAATTTATGAATCAGTTATAGATTGGATTGGTGTAACGGTCTTCCCCAAATTTTGCTTGAATATCGGGTAGTCAATGTGGGTTGTTTGATTTTGAATGATTAATGATTGTGATGGTTGTGTATATCCTGCTCATCTCGAATCAGATTTGTTTTCTGGGCTGGTTTTGATGATGAGAAGCTAGTATTCATATCGAATTGATGTTGATTAGTATGAATTAGGTTTTGATTTTTTGAACCTTTTCGTTATTGATGGGATTTGGCATTTTCCCCAATTTGGGGATCATCTAATGCCATTTATTGAGCTCTTTGCACTCGTTTAAATGTTATTGAAATTGAAGTTCAATGTGATGCAAATTATAAGACAGATTAGAAAGCCCTAATTTCGAAGGAAAGATCTGGACTTGGAATCATGAATTTGCCTTTGCTAATCAAATTGGTAAAATTGCATGTTTTGATTTGTTATACAGTTACAGTTCTAAAACTGTGCATTCTGGTCTTATGAAATTGCTTCCCATGTTTGTTTAAACTTTCGGATTTGGAGCTCAACATGTGTCAGCATATTGTGTGCTTTTGTTGTTCGTCTTGGTTCTAACTGGCAAACTCTTGGTTCATCAGAATGTGGAGTTTCTCGAACACAATCTCAAATCTTCGGCTCCGGAAGGTCTCTACTGAGCCAAACCTATGCTGCAATGACCTGTCAGATGATGATGCTGGCTCGAGTTCTAGCAGAGAGGAAGGACTTGAATGTCCAATATGCTGGGAATCCTTTAATATTGTTGAGAATGTGCCGTATGTTTTATGGTGTGGCCACACACTCTGCCAAAATTGTGTTCTTGGGCTTCAATGGGCTGTCTTAAAGCTCCCTGCACAGAAGATTCAGCTTCCGTTTTTTGTTTCTTGCCCATGGTGCAACTTGTTATCATTGAGGTTCGTCTATAGAGGAAATCTTAGATACCCTCGGAAGAACTACTTCATTTTGTGGATGGTTGAGAGCTTGAATGGAGAACGGGCAAAGACTGCATTTACACTGCGTAGCGATAGTCAGCCAGTTTCATCTCCTAAAAGAAGCTTGTTCATTGGGAGTTCTGCCAGCACTCACAGCCCTAGGAGGGGTCAATCTACTCAATTTCGAGGGCGGTTTGGGAGCAACCTTGATGACAGTCATGTCACTAACCATATTAATGTGGAGAGGCCTCAATTTTCACTTCACAAGTCCCTTGATTTCTTCATTCGCTTTGCCGCTAAGTTCCCACTGGTTATTATTTTCTTGGTGATTATTTTCCTGGTATTGCCAGGAAGTGTGACCGTCTTGGTCCTGTACTTGCTAGTCACCGTTCTATTGGCTCTACCATCTTTTCTGATACTGTATTTTGCATACCCTACATTGGATTGGTTATTGAAAGAAATCGCCAGCTGAGGATTGTTGGTTTCTCAGTCTGTATTCATATTAAATATGTGAGTGGTGTTTACTCTAATTGCTGCTCCAGTGTTCTTAATATGTCTTGGTCGTTGCTTGATTCATCGAGGATTTAAGATGAATACGGGTTTGAAAAGGTTCGTATCTGTAGCAGTGGATTCTAAAATTTGTAATGCATTGTTTCTGATTGAATGAAATGTTGTAGTGATCATTACCCTTGAGGCTTAGAGGGCAAACGACCTTTCTTTTGCATGTCTGGAACTGATGTGATAGGTTGAGGTGTGGCCCCTTTGTTAGTTTGTTCCCGTTCATATCCTTTAATGTGGATTCTGTTCGCTGTGAGAACTATTGACCGCGCAAGGCTTTGGTATATTTGTACTGTCATGAATTACACAAATATCTGCAGCGCGTTGGTTGAGCCGTTGACAGTTATTCTGCACAAACATGTCCTATTCACTAGGAAATAGGAATAGTTAAGCTTTACAATATTTCATCTAAGTGGTCCTGCAAAGCAGAGCAGGAAAAGCAGTGATCAGAAACTCACAGTACAATTACATCAAAGTGCTTATCATCATAAATATGGAACATCTAGTTGCAAATTGGAATTTGATCTCATTCAGATTACACATTTTTGCTTCTACTGTATCTATAACTGATGGTTGACGAAACCAAAAGTTATGTCCTATATGCTTTCTGTTTCCTATTTACTGGTTGTTTGGTGTTTTATTTACAAACACCTAAAATGTATTACCACATCAAGCCTAATCAATGGTAGCTGAGTCTATTCCAAAAACATCTCATGGTTTCCATTGGGGTGGCTAAATCTGTATTTTTTCACTATAAATCTTATGGAATACGATGTTTCTTACCAGCAGCAGGACTCACCTAGGTGGTGGTTTGTTGTTAGAATCAGATGTTTCAAGGTTTACGAAATTTCTTGAGAAAATTTTGCTTGAGGGTCTTGTGTGCACGTTGTAAACAAATTTACTACTTCTAACTAAGTTGACATGCCTATGTTCCGCTACTTTCTATGATCTTGCTGTACATAGTAGAAATACAGATGAGGATGCTTTTTAGTCTACTTGACAAAGACACATTAGCAATATAAAGAAGGATCAAATCTGATTGCATGTACCCCTCGTTTGATTAGTTTTCATCTTCTGTCATTTGTTAAGGCACAAACAGTACGGTGTTTTTCTTTTCGCTACTGCAGAGTTTGCTAACCCTGTTAGACTGCACAGTTGGCTTCATAATCTTATATCTCTGTAATGATTGGTCTACAAACCAGTTTAAGAATCTATTTACAGCTTTGACATGTTCTAGTTTTTCACTTGGTTTTCCTTCCAAATTCATCTTTGATTGGGATGGAGGATAAGAAACAGATGGTTAAGCTAAATACTATGAAGCTAAATTTTGCTCCCTTTATGAAAAAAGGCAGAGTGGAGTTGGAGGGTGTTCTCCTGTTGCACGGTACCGATGTGCCTTCTCCTTCACTTTCAACTCTTTGATTCTCTGTTTGTCTTTTGCCTGTGCCCTTGCTCCATCTGCAATTTGTTTTATTTGTTCCATCTCTATCTGATAATGTTGCAAAGCTTTAGCCCTCCTTGTTACCAGGACACTCTGTGATTCAGATACCCAGATCATTGTTAGAAAATCGTTCTTAACCAGATGAAAAATGGAGTCTTAGTTAGGTTTAAAGCAAACCTCTGTCATATTCAGTTTGCGTTTGACTTTATTCTTCTTCTTGTTTTCCCATTCAAGAATTGTTGCATTAATTTCTTCGTACCTGCACATGTAGTCATTAAATTTATCAGCTATGCAGTTTTTTGCAAAGTAAAAAAGCACCAAACCTCATTCCATGTACCCCTCTTATGATTAGTTTGTCTAGATTTCTCTTCATCTTTTTATCTTTTGTTATGGCACAAAAGCTGGCTCATTATTTCAAGTCTTTTCGTGGTATGACATTACCTTTGTTTTGTGGAGTTCTTCTATTTGCTTCCCTACCCCACAAGAAAGAAAATAAATTGATTGTTTAGTATTTTACTAGTTTCTTGACTTGTAATCTCTTAGTTCATGCCATTCATTGTTGGGATTTACAAATATTGACTTCGATGGCGTCAATTACTTTGATCTAGTTTGGAAAGGTTTATGTTTGCGAGTTTGAAAATTTTGCATGGATATTCTGTGGCACAAAATGGAAGTTCATCTGTCATTTTCTACAATGTGGATTGACATTCTTAGAGCTTGGTCTATGAACTGAATAACAAATCTTCCATTTACGTGCTGAGACTTAATATGTGCAAGTTTGCATGCCTCATCTGAAGATCTTTTAGAGAATCTAGTTACAGCTTTTCAAATGTTCTACTTTTCACTTCAATTTCCTTTAAAGAAATTTGTCTTAGAAATGAAGAGAAAAACGAATCAATCTATGCTTTTTAGAAGTACTGAATTATGTTGTTGTTGAAGAGATGGTTAAGTAAACACTTTCAATCTGGGTTTTACGAGCTTGTCGCTGCCATATTGATTTGTGCCCCTTTATAAACAACGACACATTGGAGGAAGAGGTGGTTCTCCTGTTGCCCGATACCTATTTGCCTTGTCCTTCACCTTCAACTCTTCACTTCGCTGTTTCTCTTTTGCCTGTGCCCTTGCTCCATCTGCAATTTGTTTTATTTGCTCCATGTCAATTTTATACTTCTGCATAGCTTTAGCCCTCCTCTTCTCCACGTCACTCTGCAATTCTCGTAAGCAGATCATTGTTAGAATAGCTTTCTTAATTTTGTGGCAACTGGAGTTCTGGTTATTTTCAAATCGAACCTCTGTCGTCTCGAATTTGCGTTTGGCTTTCTTCATTTTCTTATCCTCCCATTCAAGAATTGTTGCATTTAGTTTGTCGTATCTGCATACATATTATTATTCATTAAAATTGATTCATATGTGCACTCATTCATGCCTTGAACAAGTCTGCAAAACGTTAGAAGATGGGGTTCAATATCTACCTTTGTTTGATTTTAGCCATCTCTTCTCTCTCCCATGCATCTGCATCCGCCTCATAATCCCTGGGTCTTTGTGCTCCTCTTGGTGGAGCTGGAGGCTGTATGGTAAGTGGTGGCATTTGTGGAGCCGGGATGGGAGATGGTGATATGGGTTTTGGTTTCATCCTTTTGGCATCTTCCAATCCATCTTCACCAAATATTGGAGTCTTTTTCACTGTTGGGCTCCTTCTCGGTGGTTTAATTCTTTCTTCATCTTCAAACTGTTCTTCACCAAAAGACACAGTTTTCTTTACAGATGGACTCCTTCTGGGTGGTCTTATTCGTCCTTCACCTTCGAACTGTTCTTCACCAAAAGTCGGACTTTTCTTTACAGATGGAGTCCTTCTAGGCGGTCTTATTCGTCCTTCACCTTCAAACTGTTCTTCACCAAAAGTCGGAGTCTTCTTTATAGTTGGAGGACTTCCAGTAGAGACTGTAGGGGGATCTTCTAGTAGCTCATCAGCAAATGTCAGTCTCTTCTTTGGCATAGTTCTTCTTATTGATGGAACTTGATGGATAGTCTTCTCAGGTATCATCTCCGGTGTCTCATCATTTGGAGCATGGCAATCTTCATATCTTTCTGAATCCTGGGCTGTATGTTGCGATATGATCATATAATCCCATGATTAATCATTGCAGGGAATGGTTTAGGCAGGAACGAAGGACAAGAAACAGGTGAATGGCATATTTTTCAAGAGAAAATGAATGCTATGATATTGTAATTTACATATAGATTTTCCTGATAACCTTTACCTGCTGAAAAATTTGATGCTCCTTCTGTCAATGCAGCAATGGTTTCCGCTAATTTGCTTCTGATTCTTGGAAGGGAGAATTGGGGTCCTCTTATGTTTGTTTGATCGAAATCATCATCAGCTGGTTCAAGAGACGTAATGGCAAATGCAGCTGCTGCAACTGCTGCTGCATACTCAGTTTCATCACCATATTCGTTGAAACCCATTTGGCCAGAGAACTGTCGCTGGAACCACTTCCGAGGTCTCTTTTCTGCATTTATTTAATTAAACATTTATCATTTCATTTCTCAGTTTCTGATTGCTTGCTTGTTCATTTTGTTAACTTACCGTGTTGTTTTTTCTAATTTGCAAACATAAAATGACTTCTGCTTTTGACTCCTCACCAAAAATTAGTGGCTTTGTTTACCTCCTCTAAAAGAAGCAGTTCTCTGTGATGGTAATCTTCCTTCTCTTCTGCTATCAAGTTCGTCTTTTCTGCTAAATCTCGACCTAACAAAAGCAGTGATGATTAGTCGAAAATGGGTATTAGACGCCATTAAGTCGCAAGCTCAAACAGTATATATATTTACCCCTGGTAATATGAATACTGTAGTAGTATCAGGAATTCTAGAGGTACCTCACTTGCTTAAGCAGAGCTTCCATTAATCTGAAAAATTATCCTTTCAGCTGCGAGTGCTCTAGTTTTAGATCAAACATGGATGATATTGTGAAATAAAATGGAAGTCTTTTGGCTGTTTATAACTGAAGGTGCTTTCTTTGGGAAACTTTGTTGTATTCATCAGGGTCTTAATAGGGCTCTAAGAAGAAGCTGGTTATTGGCAAGCAAAGTCAGAATATACTTTGCTGCAGAAAGGCCTTTACTGATTGTTCAGAGCTTTTCTAGGATCTTCTTTTGTGCAGGAAAGCAAGTTTCCTTTTTCTTGATGTTTGCTCTTCTATTTACAAATAGATAAAGGGAACTTTTCATTGAGTCATCATGAGATTTAGTATAATTTGGTACAATAGAAGCTACCAAATTATACACAAGGAAAGTCACCCTTGTTGTCAAGGAAAGTCGCTCCTTATCTAAAGGGAGGTCACCCTTATCCATCAGAATACAAATTTTATTAGATAAACCTTTATGTTGTTTGACAAAAAGCAGCCACCTTTATGTTTTCTTTTCTTCAGGTCCATCCCTGAGGATAGTTACATTAGACATTACATGAGATTCTATACCCTTTGGTCTTGGTTACTCATGTTTTGGTACCTTGAGGTGTATAACTTTGTTTCAACTTTTGGAACAAGAAAGATATTTAAATTCGCCTTTTACTTGATGCCTGAAGATCCATACCATCAGGCAAGGGTTGCAACATTCCCAGGATTCCTTTCTGTTTGCATAATCTTTACTTGATGTTTTTGATACGACAAAGCCGACTTTCCTTTTATTTATATAACTTTTTAACATCACAGATAAATGAAATTGTATTCTTTTGCCTCTGGCACACCCCTGACCCTCCCCCAAAAATAGCAAAATATTGAAAGGAAAAGGTGACTTTGCTGATCTGCTCGTGCTTTTTGGGTGTCCAACTGATTGTTGTCTGTTTGTCCTTGGCTTTGGATCAAGCTCTATTTATGTGTCAAAGTGGACTTCTTAAAATCAATTTCGAGTCTTACAATACCTCGAGACTTTATCAGCTAAACTACCAACATCCCTATCAACGTTCTGCTACAAGCCAGATTTTTTAAAGAGAATGTGATTTTTGAGAGCTATGTTACCCGAACTTTTCATTTCATCTCAAGTACCCGTATCGGACACCCACAACTCAAACATGGATATGGACCTTGACACTTCATTTTAGGCTAAAACATGCAAAATTTTCAAAATATTGTCGAGTCCGATACTTGGACATGTATCCATGTTGGACACTTCTAGCCGAGTCCAGGTAACATAGTTTGAGAGTGATTATATTATTCTTGATGGGTATAGAAAAACATAGGCAATACAGATACTAAACTCTCCATCTCCATAATTTTGATCATAGTCATATTCCTTCAAAGAGGATGATCTTATTTACTCTTGAAGCTAGTGAGCATAATAGTTTTCCTACTACAACTGTTCTTTAAGCATGAATCAAGCAGTTGGGCAAGTGGTCCGTTTTAGAAATAATTGATCATTAAGAGGATCATGCCCAACATTGACATTGTAAAGCAGCTCATATCCAAGTACGGAAATTTTAGAAAATGTCCTTGTTATCATCAAACACTCCAAATCAGATCCGTTCATATTCTCCCACACCCTCTTCTCTGCCAGCTCGAAGACGAAGCCCGTGAACTGAATCCCGATAGTTGGCCGGGTCTTCTCCACCGGTCCACCAAAAGTACTAGAAGGGTAACAAATGGGGAAAATCGAATAACTAGTTGCAGGTCCAAGGAAATGCTCTACTTTTTGCTGCAATGCAGAGAAAGCCACACTGGTTAGTAGTGTTAAGGCGGTTCCTGAGTCTATAACGAACCCACTTGTCCCATCATCAGACATCTCGAACACAGATGGCTTCACGTCGATGTCCTCTCCATTTACTTGGATTGCTGCTACATCGATGTAGTAGAAGTCGTAGTTCCTGTTCCTTACCATGTCTAGGCTTTGACCTGCTAAGGTTGCATTATAACCGAACTTGATGAGGCTTTTTTTGCTCATGTCATCCGATATGCAGTAGGAAAACTTTGGGTTGTCCGGGAAGAGCTGCCTTGGGAGAGAGAACTTGTTGTTCGATGCACCTGTTGACATAGCGAAAGTAGTTATCAAGTGTTTTCTTCTGTAGATTCAAACAGAAATCTGGTTTACAATACTCTAATGTTTTGTTTGGGATTGGATTTGAAGTTTCAGATTTCATTTATGTTGTCGGCCTTAAGTACTAGTATAATACTAGTGCTTTAGAATTTGGAGACCAAGGGAGGAAAGGAATGATAGAGAATAAGTTCAAAGATTAAGCTCGTGAGATGTCATTTGAAAATTTTCAATTTTGAGGCTCTACGGAGGACCATGGATTTCGATCAATTTGAACTCCACATATATATCCTGTTGAATGATGTATAAATTCATTTTGAATCTGGATTTCTGATCAGAAGCCGAAATCTGGTTCTTAATTAGCACTCTTAGGCTCTTTTCTTTTTTTTTTTTTGATCAAACTTAGGCTCTTTTCATCTCAACACAATTGCGTTTAATGGAAATTGATTAAATAGTAATATGTGAGAGAAAAGGTTGTGGAAACGATGAAATAAACAAGGCCTGTATGAATTATAATTTAGAAAACGGACCTAGGACCCCCATCATTGAGTCGCTATTATCTTTGCTGCACCCGAAGATGAAGTCATGTACGATCTCCCAAGTTGGCTTGAAACGGGTGATATCGGTGGCCATATCCCCAGTGGAAAAAGTCTTATCTGCATAATTGACAGTGTAGTCACAAAATGTCTCAGGGTCCCCTTGGCACTTATGCTCTATCAATTTAGTGGCACTGCACTTCGACTTGTCACCACATGTGATGGGTTTATAGGTGGACGACAAGGTGTGGTTATAGAAAGGGTACCGTTTCCCAAGCCCAGCGCGGTTTTCACACTGGAACCACACAAGATCGCTCCATGTGTCGAAGATACCAAACACGAGCTGCGCTGGGTCACCCATGTACAGGTCCATTATGTGATATCCTGCATCAGGTCTTCGATAGGTCTCACTATAGTCGTTTGTGGATTCGGACAATTTTGTTATCAACCATTGCAAGTAGTGGCTTCGATCTAGAGTGATGTTTTTTGCGGTTGTTGAGATGTTGTTGGCCTTTAGTATTTGTGTATAGAATGGAGAATGAGGATGGGTTGGTGGAGTCAATGGTACAGTAAAGCCTTTTTCTTTGGAAGGAGCATTACTGTTAGGTAAACAGGATGCCAAAGGGAAGATTAAGAAGAAGGTGATGAAGAGGAATTCAAAACGAACTTGAACCATTTTGAAGCAACGAACTGGTGATGATGGGATGGTGATGAATGATGATCCTTCAACTTTAGCTGTTCTTATAGTATATGTGATTGAAGTGGTTGGATGTGCGTAACTGGAAAATGTATTCCATGGTTGGAAAGTGAACCATGCAGGGTTGATATGGTATGGTATCTAGAAACTGTGATCAGACTTGATTTTGTTCCATATATGGGTATCTAGAAACTGTGATAAGACTTGATTTTGTTCCATTTATGGATCTTGGTATGATGCCTAATTTGGCTAGATGTGAATCCAGTTTGAATCTTGAAAATAAAATTATACTACCTCCATCCCCTATTTAGCTTTCAGAAACTTATATAGGGTAAATATTCCATTCCAAAGGCTTATTACCGGAAGCCCACACCGGCCCATACCTATAGGGTAAATATTAAGCAGAGGCTTTTTGGTCTATTTTGCCCTTGAGAGAACCCATGTGCTAAAGATTAAGATATTAGTGTGAAAGAATAAATTAATAAAGAGATATGGATTCCCCGCAAGTTTTTGGGTGCTCTCAGAAGTTTTTGAGTGCTCCTGAGAGCCACCTGTCAGCGCGCATGTGGTCCACGAGCCCTATAAAAAAATAATTTTTTTTTATAAAAAAGTTTTATTTTTATTTTTATTTTTACTATTGAACATAGATTCATAATCACTATACCGTAGAATTTAACAATGTAACTACAGATTCATAACCGGTATACCGTAGATTCATGAATGACTACTTATAACTTATTCAAAAATAAAATTTATTTTTTTTATTTTCTTTATGAAATAATTATATTTCTTGAAAAAAAAAATTAATTTTGACTATAGATTCATAGTTATATGTTATAGATTCATAACAGTATAACTACAGATTCATAAGTGTTACTTAATGAATACATATTCATTAATTAAAAAAAAATATATATCAAAATTTTTTATTTTTCACAAAAAAAAAAGAAAAAAATTGTTAATTAATTTTGACTCTAGATTCACAACAATGTAATCACATATTCATAAGCGAAGTTCATGACTATCTATTATAAATCATTTTTTTTTTTGAAAACTGAAAAAAAGAATCATCATAGATTCATAAAATATTACTAGAGATTCATATGTAATTTTCACATAGTACAGCTTCATAGGATTTAAACGCAGATTCATAGGGATTGTATTGGTGATTTTAGTAACTCTCTTGTACAACTGTCTAGCCGTTAGAGACTTAATTTATATAAAATATAAAAAATAGCCCCTAATTGGCTAAAAATAACCCATAAATTGCAAAAAGTCACCATTATATTCGGTCGTCTAACGGTTTTGAATTTATTTATTTATTTTTTTTGAAAAGGCAACTAACGAGTCCCGAGAGACCCGCCCCTATGAACTGGGAGGGATAAGGGGATAGCCCAACCGACAAGGAACCCCAGCCCAAGGCTGGAAGATGGACCAAAGCCCATCACAAGCAAATTCCCCCACAATGTGGGCAGTAGGATTCCAACCCCCGATCTCTTGATTGGGGTAAAGAGCTCCCACCACTTGAAACAACTCTTTTTCCTATCTTGGCATCATGTTTAATTAGGTGGAGCATACCTTAAAGTAGTCCATCTTGTATGGGGCAAGCTCATCCCTCTAATCCACATCAACTTGTTCAAGTACTAGTAGGAATGCTCTTGAAGTCTTAAGTATAGACATGACAAGCATGTTGTGTGCATCGGTTTTGATTCGTGTTTATTTAGATTGGGTCATATACGGCTCTTGAAATATTCAATTCGGTTGCGGTTGGCAATATCTTGATGTGATAGTTTATTCTTAGTTGAAACTCAGGACTACGAATTATATGGTGATTCTAGATTATGATCGATTTGCTTATTACACCTTTCGATAGTACACTATATCTCGGTTCATGTAGTGCCTTAGAGGTAACAGGACACATCTCAGTTCATTATATCTCGGTTCATGTACTCTAGTTCAGGGACCATTCATGCTATCGAAGTAATTAGGTTTATGCCCGTACGCTGCACGATTTGTAATACATTATTAAATTCTAAGCCATTATTATTCTGATTGAATATATTTTTTTAGCTTTTAAATTAAGACAAATTCTTGTGTACAACCGTCTAACCATTAGACGACCGACTATAATAGTGACTTTTCGCAATTTATGGGCTACTTTTAGCCACTTAAG
>BSSO01002105.1:0-20522 GCA_030267885.1 Mesembryanthemum crystallinum | reverse complement strand
CAAAAAAAAATTCAAATTTTAACGAAAAGTTACCATTTTGACAGAATTCAAAGTACAGGGGTACCATATGAAGGTTTCAAAGTTTTGGGCACGCTGTGAATTTTGCCTAAGTTCAGGGATACCACATGAAATTTTCCAAACAATAATTATAGTGCAAAATACTCCAAAATCTGATGGACTTTCGACCCAACTAGAATAAGAAAAGTTTGATCCGAACCCGACCCGTTGGCAACAACGAAAAAAATTAAAAAAAAGATTCGTCGCCTGAGAGATTCGAACTCTCGCGGGGAAACCCCATGTACTTAGCAGGCACACGCCTTAACCACTCGGCCAAAGCGACAGCTTATACCACACACTTCCAAAAAGTATTTCTAATTGATGCCTAAACGTAAACCAGTGAAATTCATTTATTACAAACCCTAAATCAGGAATTAATTGCAAGAAATTTACTCTTTACTAGACCAAATTAAACTCATTTCTTGTCCTGTTCGTCAAATTGCAGTAGTTTGGGATTCTGCATAGATCCGCACTCCCTGAACCTTCCTCCTCTCCACCCTTAGAAGCTCCAAAACAAAAACACGTTCTCTCACAGATGCTCAAATCCGATTTCCCAATCTATCCTTTCGCCTCCCCTTTACTGCCGGAATTCCACCGCCACCGCCATCGCCGCCGTCGCCGCCACTACACCGGCCGGATCTTCAACGGCTGCCGCCACTTCGTGTCCCTCCTTCGTTGTTGTCGGCCTTTATGTGTGAGGCTGAGATTCTAGGGTTTCTTGTGAGGCTGCTCTTTGGAGCGGGGTGACTTTTGTTAAATGCTGGGGTTACCGTTGCTGCTAGCGGTGGTGCTTCTGATTTTGACGGCGTTGGTGCGGTGGAGCTTGAAGGATGAGGAGCCGAAGAAGGCGGAGGAGGAAGTTCAGAGGGTAAAAATGGAGGTTATTGACTCCCAAGAGAGTGTTGTGGTTGATGAGATTGATGCGTTTGGGTTTGAGGATTATAAGTCGACTGTGATGCCTAGACGTCCTCAGTGTGCTGTTTGTTTCAATCCTACTACTACTCGGTGCTCTCGATGCAAGGCTGCGCGTTACTGGTTCGTTTATCTTGAACTTTGTTGTACTTGATTGCGTTTAAGTTGGTCTACTTATGAAGCTTTTTAGTTGTTACGGAACAGTGATTGAATAACATGTTTACTATTGGGTTTGATGTGGTTTAGTTTGATTTTGATAGTTGAAGTCTGTTTGATTTCTGCTACTATATCGAGGTATTCTTGTCAGGTCATAGGAGAATTGCGCTGGCGGTTTTTCTTTGAATTTTATTTTGAATGATTTCTCTTACTTAGATGTTTCGTAATTTCGGAGAACTAAATGTTTTTGATTTATTCTCCTAATAAGCTGAGATTTTCATGACTGATAGTTCTTTCAATGAGTGTTTGTAGTTATATTTGTTGCTGGGGCGGGGGAGGGAAGGAAGTGAAGTATGAACTTTTAACTGTGTTATGTAGTTGATATTGAGTGTCTAGCATATTAATTGAAGTAATCAAAATGGTGTTTTCAGTTTTACTTGATTGTTGAATGATATTCTTCAGTTTATCTCTTTTTGCTCATTGCAATTAATCATTAGGCACCCAACTAGCAACGTCAATAGTTGAAGCTTCTTGCATGCATTGGCATACTAGTGGAGATTTTATGTAGGTAGAAATAGACATATTTACCAATTATGGTATGGCTTATTTGTTTCGTATGGTTCTATTTGGTTTTACATAATAGTTCAATCCTCATTGAGTTAATGAAGCTCGAAATTTTGTGGTTTTGGTGTGATCAATGCAACAGAAGTTTGATTTGCTTACGTCATATTGGTTGTATGAGTTCACCTTTTGGTGCTTTATGGTTTTACCTTGTGATAAGCTGTTATGCAATGCATCCCTTCTAAATTTTATACTCATTAGTTTTATTTTTAACTGGTGTCACGTAGTTCTAGTAAGTGCCAAATAGCTCACTGGAGACAAGGTCACAAGTATGAATGCCTCCCTCAAGATCCCATTGTATATGACAGAGACGATTCAAGTGGAAATGTAGAATCTGCGGATCAATTTAAGACAAATGGCATTGCTTCTGTTGAGGGTTTTCAAATGATGAATGAGAAAGGCACATTCAATCAGATGCGTCACGATCTTTCAGATTCCCATATTATGACACCTCGTCTGTCCGCTGTGTCAGTTGACTCGTATAACACTGTTGGACCAAATTCGCCTGGTAATCATGAGGAACCTGTTTTAGACATTAATAGTCCTAATATGGTTGACGGAGAAGAAAAGAGTAACACATTGGATATAAATATGTCATTGGGGGTTTCAGTTAAAAAATTAAGCAAAGAGAAATCAAGGCAAATTGATAGGACAAAGGGCAGGGCTTCCCGTTCAGACCTGTCAGCAGGCTTTAAAATAGACGATGCGTCTAAAGGTGCTGTCTCAGGTGATCTGCGTCGGTCCAAGTTCAAGGAGGTTTCAGATGTGGATCGTTTGCTAAATGAGAGTCAGAAGCGTTCACAGGCATTAAAGTATGGGGAAGTCAAATCCTTGGCTAGTAGACATCCTGGTGACAGCATTTTGCTGGCAAAAGAAGGTAGTAGTCCAAGCCATCTGCCACCTGATGGCTTTAAATCATCACTCCAGAAGGTTGTGCAGCACTTTAAAACCTCTCATCAGAAAAAGTCCCCTCTAAGGAACACCTCGATTGAGACTTTGGGGATGCACAACTGCAAGGTTTCTCTCCAGTGTCACACTCATTTGTTTCATGTGAAACATTCTGTACTTTTTACAACTTGTGGAATTTGATTTGCTTTAATTCATTTAGGCTGCGTTTGAGCATGAAGTATTCACAAGATTGTACACCTCAAATCAAGTAGATTTGAAGCCCTTTGGCCTTATAAACTGTGGAAACAGGTAATTATCTTTTCTTTCCTTATTTAGTGCAAAGTAATTGGCGGTATCTAGGTATTTCTAGTTAGCTAAAGGGGACCATAGCTCCCTTGCTGGTACAAGTTTGATCTCACATCGTTAATAAAATCTTTATCATCCATCTGTCTCAATTTACTGCTCAGCCACTTGGTTTATAATACCTCATACCCCTTGTTAAATTTTTAATACTTCAACTGCTTTTGTTGTGTTTTGTCTTTATATTTTGCAGCTGCTATGCAAATGCTGTGCTCCAATGCCTTGCCTACACCCGACCTTTGACGCTGTATCTACTTCAAGGGCTTCATTCAAAAGAGTGTAAGTCTCGTCTCGAGTGTCTTTTAGCTTTAAAGTCAGGGAGTTATTTGGGGGGTGTTCTTGATGGCTCTCTTTATCATTGCTATTGTTAGGTTCCAAGGAAGGATGGTGTTTTTTCTGTGAGTTTGAGCATCTTATATTGAAAGCAAAGGAAGGGTGCTCTCCACTTTCCCCAGTCCGGATACTATCTAACATTACTCATCTTGGTCATGGTAGAGAAGAAGATGCTCATGAATTCTTAAGGTAAGTAGAGTTATGACATTACTAAAATGGAATCTTTTTATTCGATTTATATACAGAGTTTTATGTGATCAGAAATTTTATTTAATGGTTCAAATATTAAGATGGCAGGTATGCTGTTGATGCTATGCAATCTGTTTGCATTGAGCAAGCTCGGTTTTCAGGTCCAGTGGCAGAGGAAACTACTCTTATAGGCATGACATTTGGGGGGTACCTTCATTCCAAGGTTTGGGATCTCTGCTAACTTATGGCATTTATACTCTCAACATACTAAAACGTAACTGTGTTCTGATGATGTGTTGATCTCTTGTATGATGCTAATGAGCTTTTGTTGTGATACTTAGATAAAATGCATGAAGTGCCATAGTAAATCAGAGAAATATGAAAGGATGATGGATCTCACTGTAGAGATTGGTGGGGACATTAGAACCCTCGAACAGGCACTCAAAAGATTTACAGCTTCTGAAATATTGGAGGGGGATAACAAGTATTATTGTAGCAGGTATAGTGCTTTTGCTATTTTTGTGGTTGATCACAACTGTTTTTACTATCTTAGTAATATCTATGCTATTTGTCAAGTTTATGCTCTACTCATGGTTATATGCCTTTATACTATATCGTCTATTTCGTTAGTTGTTACATAGCCTTGGTCTAAAGTTGTTTTAAATGACAGATGTAAATCCTATGAGAAGGCCAAGAAAAAGTTGACTGTCTTACAAGCGCCTAACATCCTTACAATTGTGCTGAAGCGATTTCAGGTATTTTTTGACTGAATTGGAGAATTTTGTACTCTTTTGATACCGTGCCAAAAGTTTATGCTTGTTTTCGTAATTATCCTTTAACTGTTCATTCCAGGCTGGCAATTTCACAAAGTTAAGCAAGCCCGTCAAGTTTCCAGAGATTCTGAACTTGACTCCATATATGAGTGGCTTAAGTGACAGATTCTCTCAGTATAGTCTGTATGCAGTGGTTGTTCATTTAGATGTCAAGAATGCGGCATTCTCTGGTCATTATGTGTGCTATGTAAAAAATTACCATGAAGAGTGGTTCAAGATTGATGACAGTGTGGTATGTTTCTTCCTGCCAACTGCATATTGATGTGAGGAACATTGCTCTTTAGATTAATCTATTATCTCTGATGATCTACATGTTGTAGTTGGTAATTTGTGTTTTCTCAATGCCATTTTTGAATGAATGTTGTTTCCTTATTCTTCTGTTGCTGTTGCTTCTTATATGCAAATTTGTGGTACTTACAAGGGATTGGTTGGTCGAATCTGCTTCAGGTTATCAGCGTGGATGTGGAGAGGGTATTTTCAGAAGAGGCATATATGCTTCTCTATGCAAGGTAATTAAATCCTGTGACATTTCTGATGTTATAGACTAGCTTTACAATGTCCAGTGACTTGAAATGCGATGGAGCTTTTAATGCTTTGTTGAAATAACTTGGTAAGGATGGAAAATGCCAATGAAAAGAAAATTAAAAGAAAGAAAGAAGAAGATAATGTTGACACCTTGTCTTCATCCCATAGGGCCATAGGTACAACTCAGCAATATTAGTTATTGGTTCGTGGGCTGGGATTTGTTTAGTCATATAGATAGTGACTGGCTTGATTTTACCTATGCATTATACACCTCATGTGAACTGTAGGAGAGATGTTAAAGGGGCTAGTTGGTCCTTTATATCCATGCTAATGGGGCAAGTATGTTTGTCATTGTGGTTCACCTTCATATATTTCTTGGTCTATATAATGTGAGGTCTAGCATCTTAAAATAGTAAAATCAACGTCAAGTGGGCTGATTATTATTGCTGGTTTTGCACTTTCAAATAGCCATTTAACCAGAATTTCATGCCTGATGTTTTAGCAAAGAGGGGATGGGGGGTTATACTTCATAGGGAGAGCCCAATGTATCCATGGTCGTCATCTGTTTTGTTCTCCGGTCGTTTTTCCTCTCTTATGGTGATTTCTGCATGGTGTTTGAGCTAATTACTGCCTCGAATTTTTATTTAGCAACATCTTTTGTGTTTGCTGCAGGCATTCTCCAAGGCTTCCAGCTTCGACAGGCAATGCTCGTGACGGCAAGCTTGCTGCGATGAATCTGGAAGCTGTTCCTCACCGCAGCAACGGGAAATCAGCTATAACAAAAACTAGGCGTTATAACCTGGATGATAATGCTGATCCTCTTATTACGCAGCGTCAGTCAAGTAGAAACGGCCATTTGAGGAATCCTGAATATCTAGAGGAGTGGGTTACCCACTCTGTTGAAAGCATTCCGGTGATGGACTCATCAACTGACGCTTCTTCCTTGTTCAGCCACTCGGAAGAAGGTACATGTAGTACACCGAGCACAAAAGATTCTCGGAGCGTGGAAGATTTATCTGATTACTTTTTTGGCAGAATGGGTCCTGGTGGTGGTTAAAGCTTACAACAGTTTACTAGTTTAGCAGTAGTAAAGGTAGGGCTGACAAACTAGGATAGTCTTGGGCTAACACATCTAATGCCCATTGCTGGGTCTGTTCTGTCAAGATGGGGCAGAACAAAATTGAGCTCAAATGTTTTATTCAGGTTTGAGCTTCAGTGAAAATTCATTTGTTCCAATGTATAGGCAAATATGTATAATCCTCCTCAGCGGCACAAGATCGAGCTCAAAGTGTTTTTATTAAGGTTTGAGCTTATATATTCATTCTTTTACCCTGATGTAATTACTCTGTAACAACTTTGAAGTAATAATTTAAGGTCTCCTCTCTACATCTCTTTGTTACTCTTCTATGTTAAATCTCATAATTTTGCCAGGGCTGGAATACTTGCAAAAACTTCCAAATGGGAGCTTCATCATTATGAGATGACTATTGCCTCTTTGCTCTGGATTATTAATGAGTAACTGTAATAAGGTGTCGTTTGACCTAGTTTCAAGAATGATGAGTTTCTACTTCACAAATCTATCATGCCTTTCTCCTTCTTCATTCACATTTCTTGTCCTTGTGAGATTCTAAGAAACTAAAATAGGGCTAGAAGAGATTTGTGAAGGAGAAGTCAAAACTAAAAATGGAGGAAATTAGGCTAAACGACACCTAAATTAACTGAACAACTAGAATAAATCAAATGAGCAACAACGAAATGATCAAATATGAAGGTGTGTTTATTTCATCTTTTCAATTCTATATCATTTTAGTCCCGTTTAGTTTTAATTTCATTCAGTTGGTTTCGACACACTTCAGTTGAAATAAACACACGTTCACGCCATGGGCATTATAGTCATTTTGGCCTTGTTTGGCAATCAGCCGGTAGCTGGTTCGATTAGCTGGTTGTTGATAGCTTGTTATATTAGCTGGTTTGACTAGCTGGTAGCATTGGCTGGTTATAAAAGATGTTTGGTAAAGTTAGCTGGTTATCAGTAGCTGGTAATATATAAAATGACAAATAAAGACATGGGTATAATTTGTGTAAAATTGGTTGGGGTGTAATCATTGCCAACATTGGGGCAAGAGGGTCATTTAGCTTATTGTGTTTTTAGATTGTCAAATAATCAAACAAGCTAAAAATACAACAAGCTGACTCAAAAAGCTGATATCCAAACAAGGTCTTTATGGCTGAGTGGTACGCAGATCACTTTATTGAAAGTTGAAGGGGGTACCCGGACTAAAGTGTTCATTCTGTGCAACTGTAGCTAGAGTGGACGGGTTTGGTAGTGAGAGGAGAGAGAAGAGCTGTTGTGTCGTTTTTTACATGAGCAGAAATATTATCAATCACCCAAACGTCAAAACTTCCAAGAACCTGAAAATTCAATGCACGAATTGGCAAATTCCATATCAAGCAAATTTTATTCTCCCCATCTTTATCAGCATCTCCATTTTTATCACCAGAGTAACAATCTGGTGAAGGTGAATCCTCCTCGAATTTCTGCGCTTCTCCTTCTCTCCTTCTCAATCTCATCAAGCTTCACCACAACCAGAACCATGGTGACCGCTTCTAGCAGCAACCAAGGTGGCGGCGCGTTCAAGACACTCGCCGAGAGGGTGACGTTCGAGAGAGACATTAAGAAGAGCAAATTCATCGCCATTGCTGGACCCGTTTACAATGAACAATCCGCCAATTCCTTCCTCAACGAGGTCCCTTTAAACTTTCAAATTCTTTTTCTAACTTATCATTAGATGAGTTACGCCATTGAATTAATTAATTTCTATCAAAAATCTGTAAAAATCAACCCTTTTTGGTTTGTGTAATGATGATATTATCATTCTTTTATAATGCCGCAGGTACGAGATAACCGTGCGACTCACAATTGTTGGGCTTATAAGGTATGATGTTAGGGCATCATTTATATGTTTACCAATTTCTTGCTTATAAACGTATTTGACCCAAATGATTAGGGAAGCATTTCCCCTTTGATTAAGCACAAATTCTCTCCCTTCCTGCTCTTGCAATTTTTTTCGTTGCTGGACTAAATTGTGTTGTTTATATCTATCTGTTTATAGATTGGGGATCAATTTCGATCTAGTGATGACGGTGAACCGTCAGGCACCGCTGGCAAACCCATATATTCTTCAATTGCTTCGTCGGGTATTGACAGAGTGATGGTAGTAGTGATCAGGTAATCCAGGTTCGAAATATTGATGGATTTAGGTTTTCAATCACACCAGCTTGTTTGTTTGAGGCTGAGAGTTATGTGTATAAATTGTTTGAGTCCCAACTCCTTATGTGTCCTTCATTTTTTTTAATAACAGGTATTTTGGTGGTATTAAACTAGGCACTGGAGGGCTTGTTAGGGCTTATGGAGGAGTTGCATCTGAATGCTTGAAAAGTGCCCCAACACGTTTGGTGAAATCAAAAGTAACAATTCCTTCCATTTATTCTTGTTTCTCATCTTTAAAGTGAGCTTTTGAACGAAGTTCATGTAAAGCAATCACGGCCTGCAAGATAATAATCTGTTGCTAAGATGCATTTTTGTTACTATGAATTTTACTTATAATGAGTCCGATTGTAGGTTCGCATGGGCGTAGAGGTCTCCTTTGATCTATTGGGACTTCTGTACCATCAGGTAAACTTTACTAGTTATTTTGTCCTGTTTCTTGGTGCTATATTTTAGGTAGCATTATCCTAAAAATGGGCTCCATTTCTTGATAGCTTGGTTTCAAAATAGCGATTGTACCATCAATATTTTTGCAAGATCTTTCTTTCCTCTGTCTTTCTTTTACATTTTAATGGGATAATCACCATTTAGCTGATTGCTTTCTACAGCTCCAATCATCTCAAGCAGAAGATATCAAGCAGGATTATGAAACTGGTAAAGATGGTACAACCATGGTGACTTTCCAAATTGATTTTGATAAAGCTGAAAGTCTAGAAGATGCTATCAAAAACAATTGCAGCAGAGATCTTGTGTTTCTCAAGCAGTGAAATGGCAGGATTGCCAAAATTCTGTCAACTTGTGCACTGCGTCGTGCGCACAAGTTTTCTCAGTTAAGCTGCAAACTGAGTCAGCATTCATCTTGAAGTTCTTTTAATGAGCAGCCACAAGTTGGTATGTATTAGGTGTCCCTGATATATGTGGTTAATGCCACACCTTTTAGCGTAATTTTCTTGTACATATATATCCTTCTGGCATGAATAAATTCATCCCATCCTTCGGCTACATGTCTCTTCTTCTGTTTGTATACATTAGAATTGTGATGCTTCAGTTTTATGTCTAACTGTATATACTGCATTATGGAGTATGAGCCAATCAGATTGATAGGAATTGTTTAGAAATTTATGAATAGAAGTGTATTTTCCTACACTAAAGGAACAAATCTATGCTCACACATGACTACGTAGTATATTACAAACCATATGCAAAGCTTCTACTCTCAACTCTCAAGTACAGGGAAGTATAACTAAAAGTAAGATTCAAACACTAATTGGTTACCAATGTGAAAGTATATGCAGGGCAACAATCAAGTAGGTTTTTGTTATTGCGATGGAATTGGTGTTGTAGTAGGGATATTTCGGATGGAGTAGAAGCACTGGGAAATTGTTTGGTGAGGAGGTAATGTCATCTTAGTAGCAGAAGACATGGTTGGCAATGGTTGGATGGACAAAAAATGGGAGCTGGGAGTTCGGTAATGGTGCAAAGTGGCCTTTGGCATGACATGACATGATGATAGGGCCTTAGGGAAGCAAAAGGGGGTGGACGACTTGTAGCTTTGGCAGAGTTGGGATGCCAGTGAGTGGCAGGCTGCAGAAGTTGGTTGCAGGGTGCCCTTTGGGAGGTAAGCATCTGCTGGCGTTGTTGGCAAGGGGTTAGCTTGGAGTGGGAATAAGGAGGCTTGTGGCAAGTTTGGCAATACAGCATTGGAGTAATTGGGTTTGGCATTGGTGACAATGCTACTTGAGGTAGGATTGGGACTTGGGACTGCTGGCAGCAGTGGGACAGGTGGAATTCTGAGCTTCAGCAATGGTGGGATTGGAGGAACTATTTGCAAAAGGAGCAGGGTGTGGAGCTTATATGAGTATTTAAGATTGACGGAGCCAGAATCATAGATAAGCTGAAGGAATGCTTTGAAATGGCCATTGTAGGTGATCAGAGAAGTCACCCGACGGCTAAAATTGTACATACAGGAATTTATTTTGATGTTTTGAGAAAGTTACGTCAGCATCTGTAATACTTCTATACCATGTGAGAGTATATGATTATGCTGCATTTCTTATGCAACGTTGGAGTCATATTATAGGCTCACAATTGAACTCATACTAGTCTATTGAGGTTATGTGAAATAGAAGAAAACAAGTAGCAAAGGATAGTGAAATTCCAACATACACTGACGAAATTTTTCCAACATAACATAATCTGTAATTAAATATTGAAACAAAAATGATGTAAAGCAATAAAAAAAAAAAAGAATTAAGAAAAGAGATGATACATAAAGAACAAGCACTCTTATATCTCACACAATGAAACCTCAAATATGCATTCTAATCAATGCAACCAAGCAAAAGCCAACATGATGTGTAGCACCTGGGAGAGCTACAGGCTGCTGCTTAGTTGGAAGGAGGTGGAGAAAAGAAAGGAATGGAAGGGATTGAGGATGGCAGGTTGGGAATGGTAGTAGGAATGCTTGGCAGTGGAGGGAGGCCGGTTGTTGCAGGCAAGGTGGGCATGTTTGGCAAAGATGGGATTTGGGTGCTTGGCAATGGTGGAAGAGTAGGCTTAGGCAGGGCTGTGGGCAGAGAGGGCAAAGAGTTTGTGGGCATAGGTGGCAGCGCAGCCTGAGGGAGAGTTGTTGGAATTGCAGGCAATGGGGGGATGGCAGTGGTGGGGTTGGGCAACATGGGTACCGTGGGCACCGTCTGCAGCAGTTGGCGTGCTGCAAGGCTCATGTTGATGTTTGACATCGATATAGCCATGATCAGAGAGAACATGAAAATGTATCTGGTGGTAGCCATAGTTTGCAAGCTCCAGTTGATTAAGAAGAGTAATGTTGTGATTCTCAGTTGATGTGGAGATTGTATGGTAACAGTGTTGTTTGTGTTGAGTTTTAAAGCAAACTTGTTATGAGTATTTATAGATCCTGAAATCTAAAGGTCTAAAGGATCAGTAGAAGGTAGATAGGATGTGGTTGGGGGCCTGTATGTAGAGGTACCTACTTAGCCAACAGTTCACCTTCTCTTGCTTGGCATGCTTTCAGATTCAATGGCTAGACATATCTGTGATCTTCACTTTAGGCTATGGTAACTGCAGCACAAATCAGTGTATACTGTATAAGAATACTCTTCAGTTGTTGAATATCTCGTTTCTTTTGGATGGAAAGAGAAGGGGAAATCTGATAGGAACTGACATCTGACATATTATGATTACCAACATCCAAAGGACCATCTCTCCCTAAATCCTCGTAGAGAGATTGAGTTGGAAAAAAACCTGTGGAGGATGATTTCTGTCGCCAAACATGATATCACAAACATACTAACAGAACAGACTTGAATAAAAATCCTCATGAACTGCACCTTGTGGCCCTCTAGTCTTTATTAGTTCTGAGATTGTGAACTTAGTTCAAGTCATAAGCTTGTAAAAAACGATGGTGTGCAGTTGGAGCGTCTCCAATCTTAATTTTTGAAACCATAATAGTATTTGAAACTAAAGAAACACTCTCTCATCTCACATTTAATCATCGGTTGAAAAGAAATCTGTTTAAAGGAGTTTTGTTATTACCCAGCTTGCATCAGTCAGGAACTGGGTTGGAGGGGCTTCAACTCGAAGTGAAAACTTCAAATCATAATTATGAGATGATAAATCTATGAAGCAGCCCAATTTAGACTAGTTTACACTGAGGTATCTAAATTTGCATTAGCCATCTTTGTTTCCTTTTTTCCATAATATGTTCCCTAACTACAATACATTCATTTCACTTTGGTGATTTCAAGTGCTGGAATGGCTGGCCTGAGAAAATATGTCAACTTCTGTGTACTACATTAGAGGAGTTGTCGGACTTTGTCCACGAGTCTGCTTCCTTATATGCCCCAAAATGGCCACAGCTCACACTTTTGTTTGTTTACATATTTTTCTTGTCATGAGCAGCTTTTATGTTGGTATCTATGTGTTTATGGTGTTCCTGATGGTTAATGCTTCACCTTACATCTCAATTTAGTTGTGAAAAAAAGCTCGTGGTTTGAAAGAATTTATTTCCTTTTTTTTTTTTGTTTTTGTTTTGTTTGCTTGTATCTATCTTTTGGTTTGTCTTGATCAATATTATGAATATCCTTTTCATGCATGTACTGCAGTTGTGATGTTATTTGCTGGGTCAGTTGAATTGAATGTAATATTCGTACAATTTTTGGTGATAGAATGAAAGAGGTATCTATAGAATAGGAGTATTCTTTATTGGTACAATAATGAATAAATCAGTCCCAAACACAAAAGCAAATTACAAATACAAAAAAAATATAGACTCTCTCTAATACAGGAAACGCGATCGTCCAATAAAATGAAACTTATGACTGAAAAGAACTCAAAAGTAAAACATTTCAGAAACATATGCTGCACTCCCAAAAATAGCCGGCTTTATACATATAAGGCAGGTATTCATGGGCTTCCACTTTACTGGGATGGAGATGGTGCAAGTGAAGGGATGGTAGTTGGAGCAGTAGGCATAGCTGGGAGAGGAGGTAACGCGAGCTTAGGAGCAGAAGGCATGGATGGCAATGGTGGCAAAGTGGCCTTTGGCAGAGCTGGGGCAGCGGGCATGGGTGGCAGAGTCGCGGGCTTTGGCAGAGTTGGGGCAGCAGGCAGGGGTGGCAGAGTCGCGAGATTTGGCAGAGTTGGGGCAGCTGCTAGTGTGGGCAGAGGAGCAGCGGCCAATGGTGGCATTGTTGACGGATTAGGCATGTTAGTGGCGGCTGGCATGGCGGGCAATGGTGGCAAAGTCGCTTGTGGTAGTTTTGGCATTGCTGGCATCGGTGGAATACTCGGGTTTGGCAGTGGTGGCAATGTGGCTTGAGGGAGTGTTGGTCCTGCTGGCATTGGAGGAATGCTTGGCTTTGGCATAGGTGGGATCGAGGGAAGTGTTTGGAGAAGATGCCGGGCTGCGAAGCTCATCTGAAAGCTTGAGATTGACAAGGCCACTAGCAAAGATAACATGAAGCTGTTCCTTGAAAGTGCCATGTTGTATCTTGAGAAAGAGAATATAGCTAATGTGGTTCGAGCGTTTATCTCTGTTTTATGATGTGGAGTGAGATATTAGCTTGTGTTGCTATTGCTTATGAATTTGTGTGCAACATTGAATGGGTATTTATAGGGAGAATATGAAATAACCGTTTTGTGGTGGTGTTTTGTGATGAATGACGAGATGTGGTTGGCCAACATGGAGAGAAATACTGGTTAGCTCACCTTCCTCATGACTAGGGACATGTTCTATTATCATAAGCAATGAATTGTAAGACACTTAGTTAATAATTAACGCCTAAAAGGTACAATGTTTTTAAGGTCAATGGATTGATTTGGACAGTCAAAGTCAGAAAGTTGAAAATTGATTCATTTCAACGGTAATTGAACAAACTCTGGGCAAAGTATTGTGTGGGTGCCCACACTACACCTCATCTGCCCATAGCTGCTGGGTAGCTTTTTTACTATTCTTTCTTCTTTATATCATTAATGCTTAAATAATGAAACTAGGTAGATAGATGTCTTGAAATGGAGTGTGTTCTCTGTGAATGTTTCTTGATTGTTGTTTTATTGGCTTCCTGTTACAATTTTCTGATGTGGTGTGCGTTTGAATGATTCAGGATTATTTCCGTGTCTAACAATGTCCCAAGTTTATCTAGATATCTTTTGTTGATGAGTAGCCAAGTGTTTTACATATATAGGTCGTCTTTGGAGCTTTCGAGATTTTTTATTTTATTTTATTTTATTTTATTTTATTCTGGTGCCCCTTGGGGTTTCTTGGGCTGCTTTGGTCCCGCAAACCTTTGTTGTAAGACTCAACCTCCCATATATTTGTCCAAGGAGATGTGCGGTTCGAGAGGTCCTAAGACCAAGGTGTTCAGATTTGAATGATATTGGACGAGACTCCCAATGGGATGTGGAAGCCCCCGAGATTGGCAATAGGGTCCTTAATAGCCTCCACTGACCCTTTACTGGTTAGTGGTCAGTGGTCACCCTTTCTTAAAACTTTAGGAACCGTGGGATTAATTGAGTAAAGCCCTCATATACCCACATTATCTTTACAAAAAAGAAAAAAAAAAAAAAAGAAGTCATGCTTTGTTTTTGAGTCAGGTTATTGACAGGTTAGAACATAATTAGAGCTTTAGGCCTTGTTCGGGGTGGTTGCCAGTTGCCAGTTTTTGGTTTTGAAAAAATTTCAACTCTTTGTAGAAATTTAATTTAAAGCTGATTTGTTTTTGTGCTTACAGTTTCTTGCTTAATTTTCAAAACTGACAACAGAAAACTAAAACCAAAAAAAGTGGTTTTCAAAAACTGGTTTTAAGTTTTCAAAAAAACTGAAAACTGGCAACTGAAAACCACCCCAAACAGGGCCTTAGATGATGCAAATTGAACATTGATGGAGTTTTTTTTGTGTAGCAGAAGATATATGTACCCAAAATATTTCACTTATAATACTAATTCATTTTTGTACAATATTGTTGTACACATTTATAATTTTCTTCTCTCACAATCTCTCTTGGTGAGATCACATAGCTCCAACCTTATATCAACCCACATATTATGGGAGCCCTTATATACACACGGAAAGATGCCTCACTGTCCTTATATAGCCTATCCAAATGAATATCTAGATATTTCTAACCTTTAACTTTTTCTTTAGATTTTTCTGCATAATGTTTAACTGAACTAATATCTACTCCTACTCGTTAGCTCCCTTGAAATATCTAAACTAATATCTTAGATTTTTCTAGATTACTCTCCAACAAACATAACTCCTAGTGAACACTTGTGATATCTTCCTCTGCGATGTTCTGAATGCGAAGTTTGGGCTAGCCTAAGATTTGAGCAAGCATTTCCAAGCTGTGTTCAATTCACTTCATTCATGTGAAAGATCTTTTCATGGAATGTAATAATTGATCAGTTGTTTAAGCAGGAAACTCATTCTTTCTACTTGTCTAGGGAAAGCTCATATAGTTGTGATGCTGAAACTTTACAAATGCAATATAAGATGATTATTCGGAAGTATATTTGAGATTATCGCATGGGTTTGTTCTCTGTAGAGAGGGGCAGGCTGCGAATTTATTTGCTTATCACTACATCATAGAGCCGAAGGTGCACAATTACATAATTGAAGCTTGCCTTACTTTTTTGTTGATTTTTTACTTTCGAGGGTTGAGGGGTTGTAGGTGGTTCAAGATGTTATGGACTTTAGAGAGTTGACATACAGATTCAGTCTGGGTTAGTATATGGAAGAAGATTTGACTAGGGTTTCTTCTTGTATAGGACCAATATTTTTCAACTGTAGACTCAAATTATATCATCAATAAATCGAATATCTTAGTATGAAGTCGACTGATTTTTCTGCATTGCTAGTTAAGTTTCTTATTTCAGTCTCAATTCTCATGGTATCACTGATGGTTAATGCCTCACTTTTATATCATATATGTAGTTTCAAGCCCGTCATTCGCACAGATTCATCTCCTCCTTGTGGCAATAATGAAATTCATTTCCAGTTGTTTACTTCTTTGTTAGATCAGTGTTTATAAAAATCTCAGTTTTTATGCCTGTACTGCAATGTTGTTGCAGAGTCAGTTGAACTGACTCTAGTAGTCAAACGGAATTTGGGGACAAAACTATAATCTTTATTAGTATATAGTAATGGAACAATGAACATATCTATGTGCCCGAACACAACAAAAGAGAACCACCGTAGATGATGTGAGGAACCTCACTTATAAATAACAAACGCTGTCTGAAAAATAATGCAATGAGGCAAATAACAAATACTATATGATACAATCTGAAACAGCTAAGCTGAAATTATGGTAATATGCGCTTTACTTTCACTGGGATGGAGGGGATGGGATAGTAGGAATGGCGGTTGGAGCAGTAGGCATGGGCGGGAGAGGAGGTAATGCGACCTTAGGGACCGAAGGAATGGATGGCATTGGCAGAGTCGGAGTAGCAGGAAGGGGTGGAAGAGTCGTGGGCAATGGCAACTTAGTGGCGGCTGGCATGGCAGGCAATGGTGGCATTGGAATGCTTGGCATTGGCAACGTTGGGAGTGTTGGAGTGGTCGGTAGTGGCAATGATGGGATTAGTGGAATGCTCGGTAATGGTAGCATTGGGATTTCTGGAAGTGTCTGCAGAAGATGCCGGGCTGCGAAGCTCATCTCAAAGCTTGAGATTGATAAGGCCACAAGCAAAGATAAGATAAAGCTATGCCTTGAAATCGCCATGTTTTGGAAAGATCAAGGCTCTTATAGGGAGGAGGATATGAGTATAGTTGTTGCTGATGAAGTTGTTGTGAAACATCTGGTATCAATGGATGGGTATTTATAGCGAGCATATGAGTTAACTAACTGACTATGGGTGGTTTGAATCGTTTGATGAATGATAAGATGTGGTTGGCCAATATGTGGAGATTGTACCCCACTAGTTATTGGAGATAACTTTTGTAAGTATCTTATAGCCTAGGAGTTATTTGCAGTTTGCTTGTAACTAATGCATCAGAAGTAAAACATAGTGTGGTTTTAAGGTCCATAAACTCTGGGCGACGAAGAATTTTGTGGGTGCCAACACCAAACCACGCCCCACCACATCCGAGACTGCTGTATTCCTTTTTTATATTTTAGTTACTTTAATGGAATAAATGTCGATGGTTTAAAATGGAGTGATTGATATATCCCTGCAGAAGTAAATTTATTTATATTCCTTATCTCCATGCAAAATCTGTATATGCAAAGGTGGATACACATAGATCAAACAGTTTTGTGCATAGATGATGTGTGTATTCGCTTCTCTNTTTTTGGTTTCTATTTCATTGTTTTCTTGGTATTTCTGTATTTCACCTTATAGCAGCTGTCAATTGATCTCGTTGTGGAATTAGTGTAATTTATTCCTGTTGATTACTTGTATAAATGTGACCCTTCTGTTTGTATGGATCAGTATTTATAGGTTTTTGCCTGTACTGAAAAGTTGCAGATTCTAGGAAGAGAAGCATATTCCTTTATTGATAGTACATAATAATGAAGTATTCAATGAACTATATGCCCAAACACAACAGTCAAGAACCATTACAGACCATCTAAACAACCTCCCACTCTCAAAATAACAAAAACTTGTCCCCCCTAGCTGGGACCTGTGACTGGATCAAGATAAACAAAAACAAAAACAAAGCATGAAAATAACAAAACATATATAGAGCACGTATTCATGAGCTTATACTTTAGTGGGATGGAGGTGGTGCCAAAGACGGGATTGTAGGAATGGTGGTCGGAATTGTGGGCATAGACGGGAGAGGAGGTAATGTGAGCTTAGGAGCAGAAGGCATGGATGGCAATGGAGGCAAAGTTGCAGGCTTTGGCAGAGCTGGGGCAGCGGGCAGGGGCGGCAGAGCTGCGGGCTTGGGCAGAGTTGGTGCAGCTGGCATTGCGGGCAATGGTGGCAAAGTGGCTTGTGGTAGTTTTGGCACTGCTGGCATGGGCGGCAGTGTAGTGGCTTGGGGCAGGGTTGGGGGAACTGCTGGCATTGGAGGAAGCGTTTGCAGAAGATTACGGGCTCCAGAGCTCATCTGAAGGGTTGAGATTGATAGAACTATAAGCAAAGGTAAGAGGAAGCAATGCTTCAAAAAGTCCATCTTCGGATAAAGGTACAAGATTAAGCTAATGTGCTAAAGAGTTCTGTTGCTGTTTTATGGGTATTAAGAATACTTGGTTGCTTCTAGTTTTGTTGGGAATGTCTGGTATCAATGGGTATTTATAGGGAAAACATCAAAAACCAAATTGGTGGTGGTTTGATGAGTGATGGGATGTTGTTGGCCAATATGTGGAGAAACTAATGGTTAGCTCACCTTCCTCTCTGATTGCAGATACTATGTTTTTTAGTCAAAAGCAAAGGAATTGTGTCACAACTTGCTACGTACTATTTAACGCTTTTAAGCTATTTTAAGGTCAATAAACTGATTTGTATAGTCAAACCTAGAAATTTTCAAATTTGATCCATTTCAATGGGTAATTGAACGAACTCTAGTTGAAGAACTGTGTAGGTACCCACCCCGTACCTGCCAAGGCTGCTGGACCTTTTTTTTTTATTAGTTTATTTATTTATTTATTTTTACCTTTTCCCTCTGTTCTTTCTCTTTTCTTTAATACTCCCCCCATCCCAAAATTAAGGTCCAACACTGACTTTTATTTCGCCCCAAAATAATAGTCTCATTGTGCACTTAACACTCACATATGTCCACTTGCATTCCTAATTTTGTAGGCTAATACTTTCAAACCTTAATATGTGTGCAAAGTCAATACTGGACCTTAAATTTGGGTCAGAAGGAGTAGTATTCTAAATACATGATGATGGCTGAAAATGAATTGCCTGAGTATACAGAAGCCCCGTATGATCCCACCGGCTGCTGAGGTTTTAAGAGTTCGAGATGTAAGCAACAAGTATCTGTATTAGTAATCGTCAAATCACAAAGCTCAAATATTACAAGTTTTCATTTGCCAAAAAGTTGTCCTTTTCCCCCCTATTGCTTTCAAGGAGCAACATCATGTGGAATACTGTACATTGTATTTGCATCAGTTTGTTGGCATTGTGTTACTGTTACATTGCTCTGATGCAGAGAGCAATGTGCCTATTATTATGAGTGTGATCAGGGGTGAATTTTTTTGGTGCTTATTGTTCTTGAATATATAAGGGTGCAAGCTTATGCCTGTTATATTCCGATGATTTTGTACTTGGAGTGTCTCTGTGTGCAAAGCATATTCTTGACCGGTGAACACTCCTCTATAATTCAGATGAAGCTTGCTCATCAAGTACCTTGTATGAGTTCCATAACTTATTATCCTTGTGGATTTATGGTGTGTTGACTGCTGCGAGAGTACTTTCTGGTTGATCAATTAACCTTTGAGTACGTACTGAACATCGACGTTCTGTTACTATATCTTAATCATTGTTATAGAATGATACTGGATGTCTGTTTTTGGTGTGATTCGATTATGGAAATTCTGTATATTTGTGCTTCATGAATGGTCTTATCAGAGAAGAGTACTTCTTTGGTGCTTTGCTGTTGATTTAGTTACTGAATACAATGATTCATGGATGCAGAATAGGAAGAATACAGATATTAATGACAAGACTGAAGCATTATACTATTATCACAAGGAACACCTAGCGAACCAAGCGAAGTAATACAATATAGTATAATCCAACGTGTTCTGTATATGAATACAAGGATGATACAAATGACATCTATCTCTTTAAAAAGAAAAAGTTAAACAAAACAGTAGAAAGTACGTCTCACTCGGGTACATAAAAATAGGGTGTAAGGGACACAAGGTAAACTCCAAGCGTGCTAGAAACTGGAAAGCTCAGAATACTATAGCATTTGGAATGGCTACTTTTTTAGTTGGAAGGAGGGGGAGCAAGGAAAGGAACGGAGGGGATTGAGGTTGGCATGTTGGGAATGGTAGTAGGAATGCTGGGCATGGGAGGGAGGCCGGTTGCTGTAGGCAAGGCGGGCATGTTGGGAATGGTAGTAGGAATGCTTGGCATGGGAGGTAGGCCGGTTGCTGCAGGCAAGGTAGGCATGTTTGGCAAAGACGGCATTTGGGTGCTTGGCATTGGCGGAATACTGAGCTTAGGCAGAGATGTGGGAAGAGAAGGAAGGGGGTTTGCGGGCATAGGTGGCAGTCCAGCCTGAGGCAGAGTTGTGGGGATTGCGGGCATAGGAGGGATGGCGGTGGTGGGGTTGGGCAACGTGGGTACTGTGGTCGGCCCTGTCTGAAGAAGATGGCGTGCTGCAAGGCTCATATCAATGCTCGACATTGATATGGCCATGACCAGAGAGAACATGAACATGTACTTGGTGGCAGACATCATTTGCAGTGAGTAATTACAGATAAGCTTTGTTGAATGGTATGAAGACTTGATAGGGGATCAGCTTCCTTTCTGTTGAGTTGATTGATGAAGCTTGTTGTGAGTATTTATAGGTATTGTCATAAACTTATGGAAGTTTGATGAGATATAGTTGGAGGCTGGTATGGAGAAAGATGCAGTTAGTTTACCAGTTTCACCTTCTGAATATGGCATGTTCTCAAATTCAACATTTTGGTGGTTGGGCATATCCCAACATCCTGGCTTTTAGGCTATAGTTGTCTTCTTTTTCTTTTTCTTTTTCTTTTTCTTTTTTTAAATTATCGGTTAATTTCATTCATAGTACACAAAACTAGCTTGATATGGCATCATAGTACATACTTGACCCACCTTTGTTTAGCCCTAAATTTTCACTAAATAAAAAAATAAAAGAAATAATAAAAATCTAGGCTGCACTAATCCTGTCAACCAATTGCTGCTAATAAAAAAAAAAAAGAAAGAAA
>BSSO01002104.1:0-20523 GCA_030267885.1 Mesembryanthemum crystallinum | reverse complement strand
GTGATTGGAGAGAGAAAGTATATTTTTTATTGTATTTGTGAGTTAGTGAAGGGATATTATAAGAAAGGTATGGGACTTTATGGGTTTTGAAAGCTAATTTTGGGACAAAAATTATGGTGTTTTTGAAAGCTAATTACGGGACGGAGGGAGTATGTGATTTAAAAACACTCAAATGGGCTATATTATAGACAAAATCGTTGATTAAACTAATCATGCATCGGAGAAAAATCCGTTTGGCAATCTATTTGACCCTAAAAAAAATGGACATATATAAGGGTCTGTTCTTTTCGTCTTGTTTTTGTTGGAACCCAGTATTCTCCAACAAATCCCAACAACTTCCAGCAAACTCCAGCAAAGTAAAAAGTTCCAGCAATCTCCAGCGATTCCCAACGAACTCCAGCAAACAATAAAAAATTTCCAGCACTTTTGAGTCACAAAAATCAACAATCCCAACAAACTCCAGCAGTTTCCAGGAAACTCCAGCATTCTTCAGCAAACTCCAGCAATCAGCAAAAAAGTTCCAGCACTCTCCAGCATTCCCCAGTATTCTCCAGCATTCTCCAACTCCAGCACTCCAAAACCCAGGCGTAAAAAACAAACCCTTAAGGGATTCTTCACGATATTTATAAAGTCTGACTCGTTAGGCCTGTTTGTCCACATGACAAAGTGTCTGACCCAACTAAACTCGTCCCAAATATGCATTTGAACAACTCTATACCAATCATAAGATTTTGTCCCAAAAGTAAATATTTTATCGGTTCATTCCAAGTGAATGTGCTAAATTAAACTGATTGAACAGTAGTATGCCGACAGAATCATAAAGTTGCCAGTTACTATGAGCTACCAAGGATAGGATTAACGTTTCGGTAAGAATTGGGGTTAGGGTGCAGCGTAACACCACTCCCACTTCCCCAAAAAACGAAGAAAGCATTGAAATCATTCCTATCATAAGGAGGACAGGAGTACTAAAAACTCATGCCCAATTGCGTATGACTCTCTAACTTTGGCAACCTAGTAGCAGCAAGAAACATTAGGTGGTTGCAATCACATTTATGAACACATTTGTTTTTTTTCATCTTTTTTAACCCTTTATTAATGTAAAGTTAGGTCATAGTTTGGTTATCAGATTCTTTAAGAGGCACCTAAATAGAGAGAATAATGGCGGTTTTAAATCAAAAACTCTTTTAATTTTGGTGGGGCTCGTTTTGTATGATCATATTTCATTTTGCAGTAGTAGTTATTGCAACTGTCGTTGGGTCACGTGATTGTGCTACAGAAGAAGGAAGGCCAATATCTGCCGTCGTTTAACATTCTCTTCAATCATATAATCTGGACAACACATCATCACACAACTACACTTGCAATTCTCTTTCTTTAATTTTTACACAATTTTGCTGCCCCCATTTTCTTTGGAAATTCATTCAATTTTCTTTTCAACTCTTCCCAATGCTTCTTGAGAAAATGAGAATTGCTTGGGATTCATTCATTATCTTTGTGAAGTTGTGATCCTATTATTTTTGTATTGTCTTCTTATCCCTTATATGCTGCTTTCTTGGTTGCTTGCTCAGAATGCAGTCATTTTGCTGCTAACAATGACGATAAAGGTGATGCTGGCATGTGGGTTCCCTCAAAAGTGCCTGATTTTTGGTCATTTTTAATGGGTTTTGGTGTATTATTGTGCCCATTTAAGTGAAAAGTGGAGATTGGGTTTCATTCTCATCTGGGTATTTCCTAAAATTGCCTCTTGGGTTTTGGTTCTAGAAGCAACTCCACACTCACAAGTTCATCTTAAGTGGAGCTTGTTTTTTCCTCTTCTGGGTAAGAAAATTTATGCCCAGATACTATGGATCTTACTTATGGCAAGTGCTGGGGTTCAAATAAGGTTTGCCCATTTCACCATTTCTAGCTTGAAATTTATATTGCCTTTTTTTTTTTTTTTTTTTACCAATTTTGTTTTTGGAATTTTTGTGGCATTGTGATTGTAGGAGAATTCTTGGAAAACAATTATGGTATTGGCATATCAAAGCCTGGGTGTAGTATATGGGGACTTGAGTATATCTCCTTTGTATGTCTTCAAGAGCACATTTGCAGAAGACATTCACCACTCAGAGTCTAATGAGGAGATTTTTGGTGTTCTTTCATTTGTCTTATGGACTCTTACTCTAGTACCTCTCTTCAAGTATGTGTTCATTGTCCTTAGAGCAGATGACAATGGAGAGGGTAAGCATCCAATACATTTCATCAGTTTAAATAATGAAGCCATATATTTGCTGCTAATGATTTTTGTTAGAGATAAGGATGCGTACATCTTAGACCTCCTTGAACCCCGCCGGTGGCGGGATTTTTGTAAGGGATTATGATGATGTTGTTATTGTTGTTGTGTATTATTGCTGTTAGAGGGAGATTTAAGTGATTTTCTCCTTTGATGAATTTGTAGGTGGTACATTTGCCCTTTATTCCTTGATATGTAGGCATGCCAAAGTGAGTCTTCTGCCTAATAGGCAGGCATCTGATGAAGATGTGTCTACATATAAGATGGAGCACCCACCAGAGACTAGAAGCACTTCAAAGGTTAAAACAGTGCTAGAGAAGCATAAAGGCTTGCATACAGCATTGTTGGTGTTGGTTCTTCTTGGTACTTGTATGGTTGTTGGAGATGGACTTCTTACTCCTGCTATTTCTGGTATATATTTTGGCTCCCTAAACACCTCTTTCAGTTTGAATCTTAGGGATTCGTTTGGTTGAAAGGAATTTTTTCTAGATTTCCATGTCGCCATGTTCGTCGTTGGAATCTCTTGGAGAATTGGAAGATCCTGATGATTCTCTTGACCAGTTAGAAGTATGAGTTACCTTTTCAAGAGTTTCTCAATGAATTCTGCGGGGTAGACATATTCAAATTAATGGAGAAACTGTTGAAAAGGCAACTTATCCATTTCACTGGCTAAAAGAATTTCTACTTTGTGCCAACCCAAGTGAGCCTTAATTCATTGATTTCCCCCACTGACCCCCTTACTCACTGATGTGTGCTTTCTTATGCAGTTTTCACTGCTGTTTCGGGCCTCGAGTCTCTTATGTCCCAGCATCACCAATGTAAGCCTTACGATCTCATAATAAGTCTTCTTTAGCTCTGCTTTTGCTGATATTGTACTCTGTTAGGTTTAACCATTGTGATCATGATTTGTCTAATAAGCTGTCTAGTGTTGATCGATTTTCATTTCTAGCATTTTGGAGACATAANCCAAAAAAAAAAAAAAAAAATGCTTTTCTTTGCCATGAATTATATGAAGCATCTTAAAACATGTTGATTTAGTAGTTGATGCATATGATGTATTGTTTCCAACTTTATGCAACAAAAGACAACTTACTTTGAGAACTAGTTACTTTCACTGTTTATCCACCATCGTTAACATCACCATGGCCCCATTTTGGTCTGTGTTTTATAGTATTACTCGTTTATCACATTAGCTTGATTGCCTATGACTACACATGCATCTTTGTTCCATGTATGCTTCTTATTATTGTTTGTTTTTCATTTTATCTTTTTCTGGAATTTCTTGGTTGAGAGGTCCACATCACCTCTAACTAGGCATTGGATTGCTAACCGGAAATTTGGCTTAAATTATATCAATTTGGTCTGTTTTAATATTTGAAAGTGACTTCTGGGAAATATTGCTACTTATCATTTGGTCCATTATATTGGTATGATGAGGAGGTGCCACTCTGCTAACTTGTGGTCTCAATTCAATACAGTGTGTTCTCTTTGTTGTCCCTACCTGAGCTCTCACCATGTAAATTTCTTGTTGCAGAAAATTGGGCCTGGGATGCAAACATAGCAATTACTTTTCCAATTATGATTTGAACAAAAAGAAAAATGACAAAAGGGAAACAAACAATAAAAGAATTTCGAACTCATGGAACTCTCTTTGAATGGTTGAATATGATTTTGACAGAAAATTAGGGACGTGGCTTTAATCTCCCTAGGGGAAAAGGATAGAGTCCAATCACCCTGTTTTAATCAAGAATGAGAATTAATCCCTCCTGGGGTACATACAATTAGCACGTAGACTTGACTAATTCAAAGGTTCCATGCTTGGTTAGTTGATCGCAGACACAACACCAAGGAAATACAGATGCTTATTGGAACCAATACATGAGAAGCCCTAAGTGTTGTAGACATTACAAGAATCGAGATAGCCTAATGATGAAGCTCATCCATTCGGAATCAGTGAACACCCTGATTTCGCCCCTACATGCCAAGATATATCTAGAATGTAGTTTGACATGAAATTAGTGCGCTTGAACATAAAAGCTGTGGACAAAAAAGTTACTTGAACAAAGAACTATAGAGCAAGTAGTACAAGGATCCTTCATGATGTAGAAGACCACTGCTGTAGCTCCTAGTTGCGATATCAACAATGTGACTTGAGCAGAAAACTAAAGTTACATGCCAAGGTATATTTAGATTGTAGAAGTCTCCAAATTAAGTGCCTTTCTTTCCAAATAATCAGAATATCAGATTTCAAGGGAGGAGAAACACTGGGCCAAAAAAAAAAAAAAAAAAAAAACATTAATCATAGGGGAGTAAAATTTCAAGAAAGAGAAGTTAGATAAATTATCACACCTCGGTATGCCTGATACGAAAATAGTAGGAGTAGCTCAAAAGTGTGATAATCTTCAAAAACAAAACAAAATGTCAACGTTAATCCTCAATACTATGTTTCCCTAGTAACATATGTTAATTTCCTCTTGGTAGCAATCGAAAGATCTCATGTTTACTTTTTTGGAGTACCTGATAGCTGATTATCCACACATCACATAAATGTTCATTTCGTCAGCCATCATGCATTAAGTTCAGTTAAATTCAACAACTGAACAGGCCCTTAGTGAGTTACATTATGGTAGCTTATTGCCCAACTAGGGAGCGCACAGCTAATGTGTTCCACTTTACCTAAAGCTATAAGTTTGATTGTTAAAGCATGAACTATAATGAACTGAATTTATCTCCCTTTGACCCTCTCTCTCAGCACTAGCAATATCAGTTGGAATGTGTCTGACATATCTGTTCTGAAGGTCTTGGTCAGGAGATGCATACTACTTGAGAACCATATAAGTTTTACTGATGTGGTTGGTTGCTTACACATCTATGAGCATCTCATGTAATGGTTATGAACTTTTTGTCGCTGTTGAGCTTTCCTTTCTTCATTTTCAACAGATTTAGTAATGCTTTATGACCTCCTTTGCAGATGCCGTGGTTCCAATTACGTGCTTCATCTTGGTTTGCCTTTTTGCTCTACAACACTACGGCACACATCGAGTTGGGTTCTTTTTCGCACCAATAGTTTTGATCTGGTTACTATGCATAAGTGCTCTGGGCTTATATAACATCTTTCATTGGAACCCACAAGTTTATAAAGCCATTTCACCATATTACATGTACAAGTTCCTGAAAAAAACCAGGCTAAGTGGGTGGATGTCTTTGGGAGGTGTCTTGCTGTGCATAACAGGTAAAAATGGGAAATTCAATCTCACATGATTCCATTATCTGCCATCAGTGTAGTTTTGCTAGGGTCATTTGGCCTTTACTGCGATGCATTTCAAATGTACATGTATAAATTTGATTTAACTGCATCTTTTAGTTGCAGGTCTTCAGTTAATTACTATGGGTTTGTAATATGAGTTTTTTGTTTCATTGACATGTATCACACGGCTATTATTCATGCTAGTGCTGATAGCATTTGCCATTTGTAGCCCATGATTTAGGAAACATTTTGTTCATTTGTAATTTATTCTACTTAGTAGACATTAGTCATTAACTATATTTGGTAGGAGCAAAGACGAAATTTGGATTTTGGACACATACTACAGTCTTTAGTACTGGTTTTTTGTTCTAAAAATTTCATATACGGGGCCAATTTGTCATTCATGAGTTGTCCTAAAATCTTTTACATGTAGCTTTCAGAATAACCTTAACCTGTTTTTTTAGAGATATGAGCATTATAGCCTCATGAGCCTGATCTTCTTATACTGACTAGAAAGAACTGTGCAAGAGTACCAGCGTTTTTAACATCTCAGCTTTGTGATGTCTGTGTTTGCAGGTTCTGAGGCAATGTTTGCTGATCTTGGACACTTCTCTTATATGGCAATTCAGGTACACTTGAGACTATCATGCTTGAAAAAATATTTAGTCATTTCTAGTGAGATTTCCATTGTGCATTAGTGTTCTTGAACTTGCAACATTCAGTCTTCAGTCAGTAACAGACAATAATTCTGACTACCTGTTCGTTGCAGATTGCTTTCACTTTTCTGGTATATCCAACACTCATACTTGCCTATATGGGTCAAGCTGCTTACTTGTCAAAGCATCATGAGAATGCTGCTGGAATTAGTTTTTACCTTTCAGTTCCAGGTACTTTGTGAGTTTGTGGTATTTACTAGTGCTGCATTATTATTTATCACATTCTACGCTATGTTGTAACAATTTTACATCCCTCATAATTTCGTCATTTCCAAATAATTGATGCTCTTAAAAATAAACTTTCTTTTCTTGTTTCCGAATTATCACTAAAATAATTGGTCAGCAGAACCCTTTTGTATTATACCATCTGGCTGATCACTGCTATTATGTGCAGACTCTACTTTTCGATGTTGTAGTCATGATGTCATATAAAGTATCTTTAGGTGACCCAACTGGGCATTTTTTATTTCTTTCTTATCTTCCACATGGCTTTTTGTGGTATAATTGGATGTTGAACTTGCCTCATTCGAGGAGAAGGGAATTTGACTGTGAAACTGTTTGGTGCAGAAAAGGTAAAATGGCCAGTGTTTATGGTCGCAATTCTTGCTTCAGTTGTTGGAAGTCAAGCAATCATAAGTGGGACATTCTCTATCATTAACCAAAGTCAATCACTTGGTTGCTTCCCCCGAGTCAAAGTCGTTCATACTTCTGATAAGATCCACGGTCAGATCTACATCCCTGAGATCAACTGGATACTGATGATCCTTTGTATTGCTGTTACTATTGGATTTAGAGATACAAAACACCTAGGAAATGCATCAGGTACATATTTTCCTCTATGTTTTCTCTCCAAGAATTGTATATTCCTCTCAATGAATACTAAAATGTCTCATTTTTATCTGCTCTACAGGTTTAGCAGTTATGACAGTTATGCTGGTAACAACATGCCTAATGTCGTTGGTCATGATCCTATGCTGGCACAAACCACCCATATTAGCTCTTTGCTTCCTCCTCTTCTTTGGCTCTATTGAAATCCTTTACTTCTCAGCATCCTTGGTAAAATTTACCGAAGGCGCTTGGCTCCCTATACTCCTAGCCCTCTTCCTCATGACCATCATGCTCGTCTGGCACTACGCCACCATCAAGAAGTACGAATTTGACCTCCACAACAAAGTCTCTTTAGAGTGGCTCCTAGCCTTAGGCCCGAGCCTAGGGATCTCACGGGTCCCAGGCATTGGTCTCGTCTTCACAGATCTCACCTCTGGCATCCCCGCCAACTTCTCTCGCTTTGTCACCAACCTCCCTGCCTTCCACAAGGTATTGGTCTTCGTATGTGTCAAGTCTGTGCCTGTTCCCTACGTCCCTCCAGCCGAGAGGTACCTTGTTGGCCGTGTGGGTCCCTCGACCCACCGGTCCTACCGGTGCATAGTTCGGTATGGGTACCGTGACGTCCACCAGGACGTAGACTCGTTTGAGTCTGAACTTGTTGCCAAGTTGGAAGCTTTTATCCGGTATGACTGGACCCGCGGAGCCCACGGGGCAGATCCGTCATCCAATGAACATGATGATGCCCACTCTAGTGGATCCAACGAATGTCGATTGTCAGTGATTGGGAACATCAGATTTTCCCATGAACCTCCCTATGAGATGGATGAAAATCCACAACCAGCTAGTGTCTCCATTGGGCTGCCATCGGTTGAGAGTGTGACCGATATTATGGAGATGGGGCCCATCAAACGACGTGTGAGATTTGCTGATGATGATGAAGTATCTGGAGGTAATGAAAAAGAAGTTGGGATGCGTCAAGAGCTGGAAGATCTATGGGATGCTCAGCAGTCTGGAACTGCTTTCATAATTGGTCACTCCCACGTCAGAGCTAAACAAGGGTCATCTTTTCTTAAGAGGGTTGCTATAAATTGTGGATATAGTTTTCTTAGGAAGAATTGTAGGGGACCGGATGTGGCGCTCAGAGTGCCACCGGTGTCTCTCCTTGAGGTTGGCATGGTCTATGTTGTTTAGGACTGAGGTGATTATGGTATGTAATTAGTTTAATGAAGTTTGTATTGTATACAAGAGAGAAGAGTGAGCATAGATTGCTCCTTTGTGCATTCTGAGGTAAATGGAAAACTATAGGGAATGCTGCTTAAAAGAAGACCTTGTACAGGGGACATCCAGTCTTCTGAGTTAGATTGGGTGGTATACCCTATATATGATCTTGAATGCATGATTAATTCCAGGTACTAAGAAACAGGATCCTTTGTTAAACAAACCATTTCGTCCTCAAATTTACAGCGCGAATCTTATACTTTTACTCCAGAGAATTGGAAAGAGATACATAGATCGATGGACATTAAGTGAAGAAAGGTTATAAACCCTTGTTTTGCATACAATACTTTCGAAAATTTACTGTACTAGTTAAACTAGTTGGCATCTCATCACTTGTAGCTCCTTCATTTAGTAAATGGATATGTCACATATTGGTAATTAAGCTAAAATATCAAATAAATTTCGTCCACAAAAGGCAATGAAATTGAAACATATACTGTATTTGATTCTGATGTTGACAATGGTTATGTGGATAAAATTAGCTTCACAAAAGTGTGGAATTCTTGTACTTTATCCTAGAGGTTTTAGACATATATTTGCAAAAATTATACTCAGCACACAAAAATTTCAAAAGCAACTCTCCTGTGTTTACTAGCAGGCAAAGAAGCCACGTCTTCTCTGTTTCACCACCAAGCCTTTGAGTGGTACCTGGTTAGTTTCCCACAATATGTGGCTCTTTAAAGTTTAATCTTTGAACTTTAAATCCATAAGATTTCTCATATATTTATATACTGATCTTATTATTATTACTACACACATCATAATTTATTTTCATATTGAAGCTAGGATCAGAGATGACCATGATGGGACTAAAAACCATGCCCCTATCATCATCATCTTCCCAAAATGGGCTCTTTCAAAGATCATTGGCACCTCAAACTATGCTTAGAAATAATAGTCATGTAGGGAGCTACAGGTTGAGCATAGTATCGGCGAAAAAAGAAGACAAAGACGACGATGACAAGGACGAGAAGCCGAAGAGGACCAAGCAATCTTTGTTCACCAGTGTGACAGACGCTTTGGATTTCGCTCAGGCTAGATCAGCAGAGGATGCTCAGCTTCTTGAGGATGCTAGAGAAGCCACCAAGTCTGGTGGCCAGATGAGTAAAGAACAGGTTTCCGTTTTAGTTCCATCTTGGTTTGAATTTTTTGAGTCAATTTTCTTCCCATTTTTCTTCTCTTACAAAATGTTTGTTCTAATGCCATTGGCGTATTTTGTTTGGTTTAGTATGGAGCTCTTCGGAGAAAAATCGGAGGAACGTACAAGGATTTCTTCAAGTCTTACATCGAAGGTATGATAATTTTCATCTTTTTATAGTTCGATGAAGAATTTCATAGATGAAAGTAGTTGTTATTATGTGGGAAATTATTAGATGTACCTGATATATCATGTGGCATGTAGAAGAAACCAATTAATTAATTTTGAATTCCCACAATAACTTCAAATAACTAGAATGTTTGTTGCAAGATTGTAGGTTCTATGCATATACACCATTTGGAGGCGTTTAGGAATCATCTAATAATAACGATGTTCACTAGCTAGGGGAAAGATATATGCTTACGAGGACATGAAAATAAAACAACATTTGGAATAATAAAAAAAAAAAACAACATTTGGAATAAGGCTCAACAGCTATCAGTTCACACTTCATACTTTGAACCAGCTCACCCATAAGCTTAAATTGATGGGTGAATGTTTAATTATCGCTTATTTGTCTGTCTTTCATACTAATTATGTGACAAAATTATTTTGCTATTTCCCCATCATTGATTTTGTTGTTGCCTTTGTGATGTAGTGGATGGGCAATATGTGGAGGAAGGATGGGTGGACAAAACATGCAAAGTGTGTAAGAAAGACACAGCAGGTGAAGCCAGGCAAGTGGACAAGTTGGGTAGATATGTTCATGTGGCTTGTGCTGACAAACAGAAATCAGGAAACTTTTTCACTAAACTATTCTCTTTATAACCAAAAACCAGGAGTTAGTGAAAATTTTGTCAATCCTTTTTTGTTCTTCCCTATTAGCTCATACCAATATGTATACTTGTATGTAGTTACTTTCCTACCAATTTTCATATCACATATTGTTTGTTACTATTAGTTATTGGGTTTCCTCAATGGAAATTAGAAATAATGTTGTTATTTTTATGGTACAAAGAAGATACAAAGGCTGATGTAGATGAGGAAATTGGAAAATTTGTGGTCTATGTGATGGATGTACTAAATGTCATATACTAGTTTCTTATTGGATGAAAGCATTTCTAGTTCTTCAGATCTTGTTTGCATTGTCATCGCAGTGTCTGTTTAGCGTGTCTGAGATAGTGGGGTGTTTCTTTCCATCCAACCTAATTATTTGAAGCTTGGATGGACAAGTGGATTCTTGAGTATCAAGTCGAAACTGTGGTTTTTGTTGTTGTTGTTGTTGTTGTTGTTGTTGTGAGCTTGATTTGATGCTCGAAGTTTTATAGGACTTAAACAAGCTGAACCAAAATGGGAAGCCATATTGTGCTTGAACAGATTGAGATTTGGTATTTTTGGGCCATGGCTGGTTACTTATGTTTCTCTACAGTCCTGAAGTTGTTGATAGTAGCTAGGTCTAAGTGTCTAACACATGCCCTTCATCCCTCACTGGAAGCTGATACATTTTCTCACTACGATGCTAATGCTAACTCATTCTCAACTAAAAGTTTTTTCAATTTTAACCACATAAAGAAAGAAAGAAAAGAACACTGTTAACCTTAATCACAATTTACAAATAGACAAGGTAAAGGTAATCACTCTGATAAGCTTCCTTTCTTTTTGTTTTAGTTCTTTGTTTTGCGCAAAGATCACTCTGATGAACTTCAAAAACAGAAAATGAAGATCAATGGCAACGCCATTCGCCAATGAAGCTCACAAGTGAACTTTCCACTACACAAGGGAAGTTTTTAAGAAAAGATGCAAATCGTGACTAAAAAGTATAAATGTACACTACAGGATCAAGCAAAACAGTTTTGACAGGCATAATTGTAGAAAAAAATCACAATAATGCAAGACTCAAGAGGCTTCTAAAACAGGTTGAATCAGACTCGGACCAGACTTAGCCAACGCCTTGTTCAAATTGGAGGAAATAATACTGAATTCTCAACATTGGAATTATTTTATGTGTTGTGGAATTTTTTTATTTTTTTTATTTTTTATGGCAGGAGTGTTGTGGAATTTCATTGTCCCTTGCAGCATTTTTGACTTATCATTGAACCTGGCTGTTGCTCTATCGCAATCAGACCTATTTTTAAATTGTTATAGTAGTTGGAAGGAAAGTACATTTCGTAGGTTCATCCATCTCAATAGTCATCTTTATGGAATTGAGGGGGTGTTGACTAAACTTTGCTTGAATCAAAGTTTCTACCCTGTTTTTCTCTTCCCTATTGTTAATCTTGATCACCCGGCCCCCTTCTAATTAAGCTTATCAACGACGACACGAAATCCACAATCATGGCCATTGGTGAGACGGTTCTGGGTGCTGTGCTTGAGGTGGTGTTCGACAGACTCGCTTCCTGGGAGGTTGTCAACTTCTTCCAGGTTCAAAGTTTGACCAGTCCCTTGTTAACAAGTTGAAGACCCTGATGTTGGCTGTGGAGAAGCTGATCCTTGATGCCGAGGAGAAGCAAATGAATAACCGAGCAGTCAAGTTGTGGCTTGATGAGCTTAAGCACTGGTTCTACCGAGCTGAGGAAGTTGTTGATGAGATTGCCACTGAGGCTCTACGATCCTCCCTTCAAGTGGATTTGTCTCCTGAGCCTCAGTCATTTAGGATCATGGTACCCAACTTGATTCCTGCTTTTAACAGCTCTTCCTTGTTTGAGAATACTCTTACTTTGAAGATCAAAGAAGTTATTAGCATGCTTTCGATGATGCTCAGTCAGAAGGATGCCTTGGGATTGAGGGAACTTTCAATAGCCAAAGCACCAGAAAGGGTGCCTACCACCTGTGTGCTGGAAGATCCAAAAGTGTATGGTAGGCATCAAGAGAGAGCAAGGATACTCAACTTTTTGCTTTCCAAGGAAACTGCAAGAAGTGGGATTGCTGTCATTGTCATTGTCGGTATGGGTGGCTTGGGTAAAACTACCCTTGCCAAGCTGGTTTACAATGATGCAAGACTTACAAGCACCTTTGATCTGAAAGCATGGGTCTATGTCTCAGACCAGTTTGATGTTCCTCAAGTGACCAAGTCAATTGTTGAGGCAATCTCTGGCCAATCAGACTATAGTTCCTCGGATTTGAATTTCCTTCAGGTTCAGTTGAGTGGCAAGCTTAGGGGTAAAAGATTTCTTCTTGTCTTGGATGATGTCTGGAATGAGAACTATGGAGACTGGGAGTACTTACGGGCTCCATTGTTAGTCGGTGCTAATGGCAGCAAAATTATTGTGACAGCAAGAAATGATGAAGTAGCATCAATCATGCGCATAGCTCCTGTTTTTTGCCTGAGGCCCTTAATGGAAAAGGATGGTTGGTCTCTATTCTCCAGGCATGCATTTGAGGTTGGGAATTCGACAGCCGATCAACAGCAAATTGGTAGGGAAATTGTTAAAAAATGCCAAGGTATGCCACTAGCCATTAAAACACTTGGTAGCCTTCTTCGTTCTAAAAAGTGCATCAGGGAATGGGAAGCTATTTTGCAGAGTACTCTATGGGACTTACCGTGCAACAAAAGTAGCGTTATGCCTGCTCTTAGACTTAGTTAGTATCATTTACCGCCACAGCTCAAGCGTTGTTTCTCTTACTGTGCTATATTCCCGAAAGATTATAAAATTGATTGCAAACAGCTGGTGCACCTATGGATGGCTGAGGACTTTTTGACTTGCAGTGGCAGAAGAATAGAGGATGTAGGTGATAAGTATATTCGTCAGTTGCTGTCTAGGTCATTTTTTGAGCCAGTGGGTGCATCATATGTCACAATGCATGACCTTATGCATGATCTAGCACAAGCCGTGTCTGGAGATTTTTTCATAAGATATGAGTTTGACAGTCCATCTAGAGTTTCTGAGAGAGCTCGACACTTCTCTTATGTCCTTGATCGCTTTAACGGAGTCGCCAAATTTCAAGCCATTCACAATACCAAGTATCTGCGTACTTTCTTGCAACTGCACAATCCATCGTGTTATAACAATCAATATTATGTCAGCAACAGGGTATCATCTCTATTAATGCATCAATCACACTGTTTGCGGGTGCTATCCTTATCACAATATGACAATCTCATGATATCTGAATCAATCGGAAGTCTAAAGCAGCTTCGCTACTTAGACGTATCGTGTACTAATATCACACAGCTTCCTGAATCAGTGAGTAGCTTGTACAATGTTCAGACTCTTCTGTTGTCAGATTGCAATTGTCTTGAAAGATTGCCGGCAGACATGTGGAGGCTAGTGTCCCTCCGTCATCTAGATATTAGAAGAACAACTTCGTTGTTACATATGCCAAAAAATATAAGCAAGTTAAGAAGGCTACAAACTCTCACTGATTTTGTGGTGGGTAAGCACGGTGGACCAAGCATAAAAGAATTAGGTGACTTGCCTCACATCCATGGAAAACTTGCACTTAGACGATTGCAAAATGTAACTGTTCCAGAGGATGCTTTTGACGCTCACTTAAGCCAAAGGGAGTGCATTGATGAGTTGGCAGTTGAATTTGATATGGATGGCAATGATAATTCTGAGAAGGGAAGAGTGGTGCTTGAAAATCTAAAACCACATACAAAGGTGGAACGCCTCACAATAAGAAATTATGCTGGTACAAGATTTCCAAGCTGGTTGAATCCTGGGTGTGCAGTGTACACAAACATGACATTTGTATGTTTATCTGGTAGTTTGTATTGCCACTCCTTGCCTCCCCTTGGCGAGTTGCTGTATCTCAAGCAGCTTGAAATTGAAGGAATGGACTACATGGTTAGAGTAGGGGCTGAGTTTTATAGATGTAATTCTTCACCATGTGGCCCATGTCCAGCCTTAGAGAGTCTAAGCTTCAAGAGAATGAAGAGGTGGGAGGTGTGGTTAAAGGTTGATATTGAAGGTTGTGCTGTTTGTTTTCCTTGTCTTAGAAGGCTTTGTGTAGTCGGTTGCCCCAAATTGAAAGGTAACCTGCCAGTCCATCTGCCATCACTTAAGGAACTTGAGATAAGCGGATGCGAGCAGCTTGCTGGATTACTTCCCAGGGTGCCATCCATCCATCTGTTGGAATTGAAGAGTGCGCTTGATCTGACCTCAATTACCAGTCTGAGATTAGAAGGATTAGTGCAGGTAGTGAAGTTACCACCACAACTAGTCAGGCTGTCATCCCTCAGAGATTTGAGCATATCCCACTGTGAGAACCTCTGTTCACTAACAGATGTGCGATTGCCTTCTATGGTCACATCCCTTTGGATTAAAGGATGTCAAATTCTGGAGTCTCTTCCAGTGGGCCTGGCATTGCTAACCAATCTTCGATCTGTTGCACTGTCTCACTGTCCAAGCCTCAAGGTTCCATTGGACAGCCTACCTACTTCATTACATGATCTTCGTGTTCAGTCCTGTGAAAGGTGGGAGTTCCCCATACCAATGGAGAGGATGCATCGACACACCTCTCTTAAGTACTTATATCTGCAGGATATGGGCAATCATATGGTGTCGTTTCCGTTAGGCATGTTTCCAAACCTCTCTACCCTAGGGTTATGGTCGTGTAACCATCTTGTAAAAGTGTATATCCCAGAAGGAGTATGTGATATCAATTTGAGGTCTCTCTGTTCTTTGGCAATTCGTCATTGTCCAAAATTGGAAATGATAGGAAAAGCAACAGGAAGAGAAGAAGCAACAATATTACCTGCGCCAAATCTTACACAATTAACTGTCTTGTTTTGTAACAATGTCAAAGGGATTATCCAAACAGAGCAGGAGGTTTGGCTGTCTAAGCTGCAATATCTTTCATTTCAGAACCTGGACAAGAGGATATCAAAGTGGACTCTCCGGAGATTTTCGTGTTTGACAAAATTGGATTTATTTAGTCATGGTGCAGATTGCTTCCCTGATGAGGCTTTGGGTTCTCTGTCCACTTCTCTTGTGGAACTCAACATACGGTTATTTCAAAAATTGAGGTACCTGAATGGGGAGGCCCTTCAAAGCCTCACCTCTCTTCAACAATTAAATATCACCAAATGCCTACAACTTCAATGCTTACCAGAAAACTGGCTTCCTCCTTCACTTAACTGTCTGGTCATACGTAATTGCCCATTGCTGGAAGGCGAAAACTGGTCCAAGGTCGATCACCTCCCTTTTGTCAAGATCAATGGTCGTTGCATCACCAATGCCTGATCCACGATGTACCTTATCAAAGAAAATATTAGATAGATAGTACTCCCTCCGTTCATTAACGAAGGTTACGCATTCTATTTTGGTATGTTCACAAATCAAAGTTACACCTTCAAGTTTGGCAAAGTGTCCCAGAATTATTCTGTGAGAGAAAAGAAAAGTATGCCAGGTAAAATGGGTTTGGTTGGTGTTTCCTCGGTTACTAGTAGTGTACGTTTAGGTTGCACATAGTATTGATTCAAGTCTTTTCTGTACTGAAAATAAGTGAACTTTTAGCCTGGTTTGATTTCAATCTTATTACATTTTCATTCTGTCTTTCCCACACTCTTTTTCCTCCTAATGAATTTGGGGTTAAGATATGGCCTATAAATGCATGTGCAGAGACAAAAGCAGACAACTATTAAGTAGTATTTGCAGACTTAGCCAAGATAACATCACATTGGAATCAAAGTTTTTAGCTCACATTTTTCTATCTCAAAGAATAATATATACCTGAGCAATGAGCAGAGTGCTACCCTGGTGAGGGAGTGAAGCTCTTAAAAACCTCACCTCATTTCACCAATTAGAGATCACTACTGCCAGAAGCTCCAACGCCTCCCTGAAGAGGGAATGCCTACATCACTTGTTTTTCTGGAAATATGGATGCCCACTGGTACGAGAAAGATGCCAGAGGGACAAAGGCTAAGAGCCTAAGACACTGAACACATTTACATTCTGAACACCAACTGTTCACAAATCGTGTTGACTGTGTAAATATGGACATACTTATCAGGGAAGATACCAAAGCAAATGAATAAATTAAATGTGCTCAACAAATCATGGAGCTTGAAGAATGTCCTTTTACACTTCAATATAACTTCATGACGAGCTTATTAGTTGCTTACTAAAAACATAAAAAGGTACAGTGATTATAAGGTGTCACTGTTACAGATATAAGTCCCTCTTGACAAGTGACTCTGTGACTGTCTTGTAGTTTCAGTTTAGTGTTTGGGAAAAAATTAAAGCAGTATTTCACAATCTTACCTACTGGTTTACGATTTATCTGTTTGGTACTGAACTTTGGTCGTGATGGAATGCCCTATTCATGGTTTCATTGATGTTTCCGTCAACTGATTAAGACTTCCGCGAGTGACAAATTTCCTCCCTCTTCATTTTCCAGAGATAAATTATTTGTCGAGCAATTGCTTATTAGTTTGTCTTCCATAATGTTCTGCCTTGCAAGTGGCCGCAGTTTTCTGGGCGCATCATATGGCATAGCATCCTTTGAAAGATGCATGGTCCATTGATACATACTTTGGGTACTGTTAGGATTATGGCCCAAATTGAGTTGCTAGATCACAACCTAAGTTGATATGGATGCAAGAAATAGAATCAAGAACAAAGAAGAAGAACACACAAATATACGTGGAAACCCCCAATTGAATGGGAGAAAAAACCACGGGCAACGGAGAAATCAATCCACTATAAATCAAGGAGAACAAGAGGGATTACAATCACTCAATCTCACTTTGTGTTTGGCTCTCAAGGGTTTAACTCTCAAAACTCTCAAGAATATCTAGGATGTTTTTTTGGAACTAATGAGCAAACCCTAACATTTGGGTATTTATATGGTAGGAGAAACAAGGCCAAAAATAGGCCACTTAAAGACACCCGAAAACAGGGCAAAGCCCCTGTCGGGCTCGACCCGAGCGGGTCGCCCAAGAAGGGGCACAATGACCCGGGCGGGTCATGCCCTTCCTGGGCATTCTGCCGCCCGACCCGGGCGGGTCACCCACAAGGGGTAACGCCACCCGGGTGGGTCAGGCAGCCCAAAGCCCCACTGGCCGGGGACCCGGGCGGGTGAGGATCAAGCCCTTCCTCCACCCGTCCGGGTGGGCCTGCCACAAGGCTCAGCCCCTCTTCGCCTTCTCCCGAGCCCTCCGACGACCCATACGCCTCAAGTCGGGTCGGATTCGGGTCACCTCCTAACAAATCTCCACCTTGAACCGAGATTCGACCAACACCCAAAACACAACAAACGGAACATGAACATTCTCCATCACCAACCCGCTCCCTCAAGGAGCACGCCCCAAAGGGCCATCAATGACCACCAACACCCACCATGTCCAAGCAATGCTTGAACTTGGCAACCGGCAACGGCTTAGTTAGCATATCCGACGGATTATCCGCAGTACCCACTTTCCTCAACACGACTCTACCTGCAGCAATGGTAGTGCGAATGTAGTGATACTTGGTGTCAATGTGCTTGGTTCGCCTATGAAAAACGTTTTGGTTTTTCGACAAGTGAATAGCGCTCTGGCTATCGCTATGAACCTCAGGAGAACCTTGACTCAACCCGAACTCATGTACTAACCCTCAAAGCCATTTAGCTTCCTTAAAAGCTCCAGTTATGGCCATGTACTCGGCCTCCATCGTAGACAACGCGGTGACCTCCTGCAAACCCGACATCCAACTAACCGCAGACCCACCAAGACAAAAAACATACCCAAAAGTAGATTCTCTATCGTCAAGATCTCCACCATAGTCGGAGTCACAATACCCAACAATACCATCACGAAACCTCCCATACTCAATGCAATAATTGGACGTACCTTTCAAGTATCTCAGAATCCACTTCACAGCTTGCCAATGTGATTTCCCAGGATTCGCCATGTACCTACTCACCACGCTCACCGCTTGAGCGATATCAGGCTGGTACACACCATAGCATACATTATACATCCAACTGCATTTGCATAAGGAACACGTGACATGTACTCGATCTCCTCTTTAGACTTGGGTGCGTCTAAAGCGGACAATCGAAAATGAGGAGCCAAGGGAGTCGACACCGCCTTAGTATGTTCAACACACATATTGAACCGAGCAAGAACCTTCTTCACGTACTTTTCTTGCGATAAGTACAACCGACGCTTCTTTCGATCCCTTGTGATTTCCATACCAAGAATCTTCTTCGCCCCTCCCAAATCCTTCATCTCAAACTCACTCTTGAGCATCTTCTTCACCCTATTCACATCATTGATATCTCTAGCCGCGACATGCATATCATCAACATATAGCACAAGAAACATCAATGAACCATTTGAACACATTTTCAAGTACACACAACTGTCAAATGCACTTCTAGAGAACTTATGCTTAAGCATAAAGGTATCAAACCTCTTATACCATTGTCAGGGCGACTGTTTCAAGCCATACAAGGACCTCTTTAAATGGCACACATAATCCTCCTGGCCCTCGACCACAAACCCCCCGGGTTGGCGCATATAGATCTCCTCCTCAAGCTCTCCATGCAAGAACGCTGTTTTCACATCAAGCTGTTCAAGCTCATAATCTTGCATGGCCACAAGAGCTAACAAAGCACGAATAGAAGTATGTCTCACAATGGGTGAAAAGATCTCAGTGTAATCAACTTCGGGAATTTGAGTGAACCCACGTGCCACCACCCTAGCCTTGCACTGTGGTTCCTCCATCTTGGGAGTTCCCTCCTTGAACTTGTACACCCATTTACAACTCACAATTGTTTTCTTGGGTGGTGCGGGCACAAGTTCCCACGTCTCATTCTTGTAGAGAGATTGCATCTCCTCCTTCATAGCGGCAAGCCAATTCTTCGACTCCTTACAAGTAATGGCTTCCTTGTAAGTAGCCGGCTCGTGCACATCAACAACTTGGCCGATGGACAAGGCATAGGCGGCCATTTCCTCGAAGCCATACCTCCTTGGGGGCTTGATACTCCTCTTCCCCCGACCAAGATTGGTTGGTTGCTCCACTTGCTCGCTAGGCTCTTCCACCTCCTCATAAGGATTATTGGGAGGTGTAAGAGTGGACGTGGCATCAACATCTTCATCAGGCTCATCTAATTCAACCTCAACCGTCTTTGATGAACCATCAACAATTTCCTTCTCCACCTCTTTCGGTGTACCATCCGTGGAGGACTCCTTATCATGAAGGAAAACTGACTCGTCGAATGTGACATCACGGCTAATCAAGAACTTAGATGCAATCGAGTCCCATAACCGGTAACCCTTCACTCCACTAGGATAACCAAGAAAGCTGCACTTCTTGGCCCTAGGTTCCAACTTGCCTTGTTTCACGTAGGCATAGGTGGGACAACCAAAGATCCGCAAATGTGAGTACTTTGCGGGAGACCCCGACCACATATCCTCAGGAGTCTTCAACCCAATAGAAGCATTTGGAGATCGATTCACCAGGTACGCAGCCATGTAAACCGCTTCAGCCCAAAACTCCTTACCTAAGCCCGATTGTGACAACATGCACCGACATCTCTCAAGCAATGTCCGGTTCATTCTCTCGGCAACACCATTCTGTTGAGGTCGACCAGTACAAGTGCGGTGGCGCTCAATGCCTTCGTCCGCACAAAGATTTGTAATCTCCTTCTCAACGAACTCAAGGCCATTGTCGGTTTGAAACCGCTTCAACTTTCTTCCCGTCTGATTCTCGATCAGAGCTTTCCACCTCTTGAAGTGCTCAAGAACATCATTCTTATGCTTCAAGAAATAGACCCACACCTTCCTTGAATAATCATCAACGAAGGATAGAAAGTAGTGCGCACCTCCCTTGGACACATGCTTTTCCGGACCCCACAAATCAGAATGAACATAATCCAGAGTACCCTTCGTCTTGTGAATACCCGCACTGAAGCTAACCCTCTTCGCTTTCCCGAAGACACAATGCTCGCAGAACCCAAGTGAACCCGTACTCTGACCATCCAGTAGACCCCTCTTGGAGAGCTCAGTCATCCCCTTCAAGCTCATGTGACCCAATCTCAAATGCCATAGCTTCGTTGTCTTAGCCTCAGTCATCGACGACCTTGCCGCTTCAACTAACCCAACAACCGTAGAACC
>BSSO01002103.1:0-20529 GCA_030267885.1 Mesembryanthemum crystallinum | reverse complement strand
AGCTTTCTTAATTTGTGTGCCAAAGAGTACTAGCCTAGGAGATTTAGAGACGGAGGTAGTAGTAGTTTGGACAAGTACATAATATTGTTGCTTCACTTTAATTTATGGTTAGACAATGTCGAGTAATGCTACATCCATATGAGATATGGATGTAGTTTATCCATATCAGGTGGTCCTACACTCTATCGGGATATTTAATACTCCAAACAGGATAGAGGTCATAAAAATTACGGGCACACTTGATATGGATAAACTACATCCATAATACATCATTACTTGACATTGTTGCTCTCCTTAGATTTAAACTTGAAAATGTTTTTTTTTTTTTTTCCCTCTCAGAAACATGAGAAAGGATATTATGAGAATATGATGAGAACAGTACAAATTTGCTACAATTAGCAGATTACTTGTTTTGTTTAAAGCGAAAATGCTACTACTAATCAACTAACAAATGGTGTCGTACTAAAAAAGAACTATAGAAAAACCCGAAAAAGAATGAAAAACAAAAGTCGGTTCAATTTTTTGAGGGGCCATTTGGTCAATTTGGGGACATTCTGGTTTGTGGATCCAAAATCCAAATCCAACAAACACACATTTTCTCTCTCTTCTTCATCATCTGCCGCTATTTGGAAAAAGGTGGGAAAATCCGAACCTTTTTGCTTTGCTTTGCTTGCTGACACAAAGTGATGAGAGAGAAAGCTTGAAACGCAATCTTAAATTCATTCATTAAAATAATAAGACCTAAACTTCACAACAACAAACAAACAAACGAGCTCGAGCGACAGAGTTAGGGCTTACTTTCCCATACCATTTTACTACAAATTAGGGCAAAAATTTCGCAAATTTAGAAAGGGGAACGAAAAAAAATGTCGCAGAATGGGAAATTGATGCCCAATTTGGATCAGAACAGTACTAAGCTTCTCAATCTCACCGTCCTTCAACGAATCGACCCTTTCGTTGAAGAAATTCTCATCACTGCTGCTCATGTTACTTTCTACGAATTCAACATCGACCTCAGCCAATGGGTTCGTCTCTCTCTTTCTCTCTCTCTCTTTGTCGTTGTGTTTTTGTGATTTTTGTGTAATTCTCTGTTTTAATTCGCTTGCAGAGTCGCAAGGATGTGGAAGGATCGCTTTTTGTTGTCAAAAGGTGCTTGCTTTTCCCCCAATCCCTTTTATTCTGTTAATTCAATTATAGTGATAGTGATTATAATTGTGGTACAAGAGTATCTATGATTTAGTCAATTGTAGGTTCATTTCTTGTGGGCATATTAATGAGGGTCGTGGTTGAATTTGTATTTGCCTAGTGTGGAAAAAGTAGTCTTTACTGAAAATATTTCTGTTGGTCCCAGGAATACTCAGCCTCGGTTTCAGTTTATTGTAATGAATCGCCGGAATACAGGTCAGAGTTCTTCCCGGGTTTTCCTCGTGCCCCCCCCCCCCCGCCCTTTCTGTAGTAATTTTTGTGTTTCTTTGAGCTGTGAGCTGATTGGTCAATAATATGACATTGATTCGGTTAATCAACATATAATGCAGTTCAGTTACAATGTAGGCCTAATTGGCGTTTTTTCTCGAGGATCTAGAGTTACACTAGTATTTGGATTGTGCAACATCCAACCAATTCCTTGTTCCCACTGGGAAACTGTAGATTTTGTCTTTTCTAAGGCGTCAGGAGTGAACATTGACATAAATTCTTATAAGCACAATTGCCACAAGAGTGGGTTATGAATTGTGGTTAATGGTAAACCTAATCTTCAGTTATAAAAGAAGCTAATGCTACTCTTGCAAGATGGGTCTCAATGTTGCCAAAGATGCTGTATGATGAGGATTTTCTATCTCATTGTCTTCTTCGATTGTTGATCGCATTTGTGAGTATCTTGTTCTTGCTGGCTAGTCGCTACTAGCAGAGGCTTGCTAACATGACAGACATCTGTTTATCCTTGTACCATTATTGTCACATTTGTGGGTACATTGTACTGCTGCCTACTGAGAGAGGCTGCTCCCGCAGTGGACAACTGTTTACCTTACTGTACTTACGAGACTGTTTTCTCTTTACCATTGACTTGCAAAGCATGGACAAGATTATCTTGGATAGTCAATGTGTATGTGGAACAGATAGTTTCTCCTCATTGTTTCCATCTTTATTATTTGTCATCAATGAGGTTAAGGATGCTTATTTTCTCCATTCGATTGCATTTAATGATACCAAGAAAAAAAAAAAAAAAAAACATAGTTGGAGAATGGTTTGGCTTTTAAAATTTTGTATCCCAACCTTTGAAGCTTTCTGTGATTCTGTTATCAAGTACAGTAACTGGTGAAGTAATAAGCAGTGTACTTGAATCTGCAGAAAATTTGGTGGAGAATCTTTTGGGAGACTTTGAGTATGAAATTCAGGTACCGTATTTATTATATCGGAATGCAGCTCAGGAAGTAAACGGTATTTGGTTCTACAATGCTCGCGAATGTGAAGAGGTAGCAAATCTTTTTGGCAGGTATTCTCTCTCATCCACCTCTTTAAAACAAAAGATAAAAAAAGTAAATAAATAAAATATTCCATCATGATTTGTGTTCTATTTTGTTTGTTTCAGGATACTCAATGCATACTCTAAGGTGCCTGGAAAAGCAAAGATAACTTCATCCAAAAGGTAAATGTTGTCAATTGCAGTTATCTAGTAACTCAAATGTGTACTGTGGAGTTTTAACTCTTCAGTTTAAGAGAGTCAGATAACTTATGCATTAATGACTATATTAAATAGTAATTATTTGTTCTATATTGCTATAAGAGCTAAGGGTTTTTTTTTTTTTTTTTTTTTTTGTTTNTTATATGCTTTTCTTTCTAGTATAACAGATGTGTTTAAATGTGATTAAGCTTTGTCTCCATTTGTCCATGTCTTTCCTTCTCTTGTAATTGTCGATGTCTGTAGAAGTCTAGACTCATGCGCCTAACTTTATGTTATGTCACATTGTCCTGGCTGATATGCCCTTTCATCATTTTCATCCATGGTTTTGAACCTTCTGTTGATGAACCGAGTTTTTCAACTTCGAGGTTCCTGGGATTAAGCCCGACCCAAGAGACTCCCGGATGCACCTTATAGGTCGTCCCTAATGTCTTGAATCCATGACACCTATGTTTTTGGTGTTAGACCCTTAAAAGTGAGTGATTGATATCTGTGACTAAACCTCGAGTGTCTCCCATGTCCCTCTTGGGATCCCTGACCTAATTATAAAAATAAAACTCCTTGGTTTCACCTCTTGAACACCTATCTGTGTGGGTTATTGGCTTTGCCGCTTTGTTTGGATGTTTACTTGGGATGGTTGAATGTTTCAACATCCTGATTTCTGGAGACTAAGGTCGATCCAAGAGGCTTTTCGGTGCCCTCAGAGGCCTTTTTTTAATCCCTTAACATCATATTCACTCATAGTTTAGGTGTTGGAGCCTCAAAAGTTGATGTCCAATAAATGGTCACGAAAAAGTGCAGATCAATAACAAACCCAACCTCGGTTCAGTATGATTATAAATGAATCATCTTTGTTCTAGGACATCCTGAACAATCAATTTTCGTGGGTTTATAGCCTTTGTATTGGATCCTTCTTAGCGTTGGTTTAGTTTTTCCACACCGAGATTCCTTAGCACTAAAACCGACCCTAGAGACCCTCTATGCCCATTGCCCCCTAGAATCCTTCCACAACACCCTAACATCATATTCTTTTGTTTCGTTGTTGGATCATTTTAAAATGATTATTTGTCTCACCACTCACCAAAGGCTATTAGGGTCCAGCCGACTTAGGATTTTCCCACGTTCGTTGGTCAACGGCTCCACACCCAGTGTGATTATGAAGTGATGACCTTTGTCCCTGGTTGTCCTGAATGCACTTTCATGGGTAGCCTTTGAATTAGACCTTTATGTGGGATAGGTGAATTTTTCAACACTGAGGTTCCTAAGATTAAGGTCGTTTCAAGGGATCCTCCGTGCCCATGAAGGTCTTCCCTAACGCTCTAACATCATATTTAGACATGGTTTTGGTGTTGAAGCGTTAAAATGGGTGGTGAGTATAAAGTTTCTAAATGCTATTAGTGACCCGATAACCAAACCAGTAGTTTCCTAAGTGCATACGGATGTCTATGCCGTATATGATTACAAAATGAATGCCTTGGTCTCAGGTGCTCTCGGAGGCACAATTTTCGTGGGTTATAGCCTTTTGATTGGACTCTCACAATGGCCGGATGAGTTTTTTAACACCGAGGTTTTTGGGAATTAAGGACAACCCAAAAAACCTCTCGGTGCACCATGGAGGCTTTTCTTAAGCTTTAACTTTATATACAGCTATAGTTGATGTTGTGACCAATTTGAGAGGGGGGGTGTATTTGGCATTCCTCTAGTTTTACAAGAGAAGCAGCATTTGTCTCGGGGAAGCCTGCATGCTTGCACCATTTTCTTGGCTGTCCTGGCATGAGTTTCCTTTTCTTTTCTTTTTTTTTTCTTTACACTTTGTTTTTTTTTAATTTTTTCCGAGACAATATATGGTTTAGATCCATTGATATTATATGGTTTGCTTTTCCCTTTCTTTAATGGAGAAATCAGAGGGCTTGAAGGAAAAACTGCACTGATAAATGTGGACATCATGATCATTTCATCTTTTCTCCTGTTATATGAACATTGAGAACTTGATGTTATAACCGCCATTGTACTGTTTATATATAATGCATTTAGTAGCAGATAGCCAGATATTAATTTACCTTCATGTCTAGATCTCATTTCTAGTACAAGACCATAAGAATTGATGTCCTTGTCAATGGTGGAACCTATCTCACTCATCCGTCAAGTACTGGTTTGTTCATACTTTGACAAGTTGCATGTATAAACTGCAGTGAGTTCGAAGAATTGGAGGCAGTCCCAACCATGGCTGTTATGGATGGTCCACTGGAGCCATCACCATCCACTACCACAAATGTTAATGATGCTCCTGAAGATCCTGCCTTTGTGAATTTCTTCAGTGTATGTCTGGTTTTGATGGCTTTTTACCTCAAGTATTTGAAATCCACACATGTTTCTATTGGGATGTCAATTGCATTCTTTTTATAAAGTGGTTGCATGTATCTTTATGTGTCTGATACTTGAGTTGATGTTTGCAGTCAGCGATGACTATAGGAAATTCTCCAGTTCCAGCAATTACTGGAGAACTCTACAAGCCTTCTGCAACAGCAACTCTTCCTAGCCGTCCAGCCAATGTTGCTCCTGTGGCTCCATCGCCACAAGTAGCGTCTACTGCTGTCTCGACATCTGCTTCTTTATTGTCTCTCCTCGATACATCGGAGACGAGCAGCAGCAACTGGGCAACAAATCTTGTTAAACCTTCCTCCTTTTTCAGTCTTCCTCCGTCCTCTTCTCCATCATTGATGGCGCTAGTCCCTTCAACTGTGCCTACTCCTCCACTGCAGCCTCCTCCAAATGTCCAACGCTTTTATGGTGCTCCTGTACTTCAACCCTTTCCTCCTCCAACACCACCTCCATCTCTAACACCAACTTCATCTGCCATTCCTAATTATGGCCCAGTTATCAGTAGAGACAAGGTCCGGGATGCACTTTTGGTGCTTGTTCAGGTATGTCATTCATTGTGTATCAATTATACTAGGGCTAGATTTGGTTTGCTAGCGTTGTCAGAAGTGTGGTCTTGCCTTGTTTCTGTGAACTAAAATTAAACACGATATGCTGGGGAATTAGGCAGGTAATTAGGGCCTCTGATGTTTGGCCACTTTAATGAAATTTTCTGTAAATAGTCCAGTCAATGTTTTCAGTCAACACTTATATCAGTCCTCACCCGCACTTTCAAAAACCAATAATAATATGGACCTGTTGTGTTGTTGATGGCACCCTCATCGGTAATTGTCTTATGTTTCATTTTATATGCTCTGGGTCTGGGTATTCTGTAGTCTCGCTCTTTCTGTTTTCAGCTTTCTTGTGCTAATGTTCTCAATACAGTGTCATAAATGATTTTGCGTTTCCTTATCGCTAAGTACTTTATCCCATCTATGAAACAGGACAATCAATTCATCGACTTGGTCTATCGAGCACTGTTGAACGCTCACCATTCCTAGATGCCTGGGTGTTTTATTTTGAATCCCAGTATACTTTCAGTGTAATGTATAGCAATTCACTGTACTGATTACTGGGTGGATATTTATGGCAAAACGATGTAATATATGTTTTGGTTTGACTTGCAAGTTTTGCTCTATGAAAGGCTGAAAGCGCTTACATAGTAGATGTTACATATTCAAATGACATGATGTTGCCTATCCAATTTAATAGTGTACTTGTGTTCATGTTTTGAGAATTGGTCAACTAGGAAAAAGAAAATTAAATGAAATAACAAAGCACCAAAAAAAAAAAAAAATAAAATAAAATCCTTGTAACCTCCTTAATTCAGGAATGTATGTGCTGGCTAGCCAAAAACTGAATCATCTTGTCAGAACCTTCTTAATTGATTCAATTTTCTATATGAACCTAAAACATTCTTTTTGCCATGCTTAATAGTTGGTTTTTTTTTTTTTGGTTCCTTCAGTTAATAATAACTGCCTTATAAATTGCATCATAGGGCAAGATCCTAACGTAGAACTCATCGCTCAAGCGTACTTAATTATTCGCCATATTGGTGCATTGTTTGAGAATACTCGTTCTCAATAACTTCCATTAGTGTCTGATCATCCCTACCGAGTCGCAAATAATACATTCAGTGAGCTTAACTATTGTAGCTATAGGTTTTGGGAACAGATTACAAAGAAACTTTGGGTTTTGATCAAATATAAAAAAAGCTTTGAATTTCTAGACTCAAAATTAGCTAAACAATATTGCTTCCCCTACGGTTAAGGCGTACAGAAACTACGCGACTACAACAGTACAACTTCAGGAATCAGGTGAAAAATGCAGAAAAACTGTGAAGGCTGGTAAATACATTGTATTTCAACAAAATTTTCGCAAAGCATTGATGTACCAAATCCTTGCAGATAAATAAAGAATAATCTCAGGAGTGAAACGGGAAGATGCCGCGTGACGCTACTGGAATAATCTAAGAAATCACCACCAAAGCTCTTATGGTCCAAACCAGCTGCGAGAAATCTCATACCCTTCCCATTGTATGGTATGCTAAGCCTGAATGAGAGAACTGCACCAAGGCTTCTTGATGCATTTTGAGTGAAGAACAAGTCTAACGATGTTCAACTGTTAGCTCTCTTTCTTTGGAAACAATTAAGCTGCCTTCATTTTCCGAGATGGTGGCCTTCGAAACAAACCTATGAGATCATCCACACCCTGATGGTACACAACCAAAAGTTAGATTCTAAATTATCAAATGCTGACCAATTTCAAAGGCCCATGAATAAGATATATATGCAGGTTTTGAAGTTGGAAAACACAAGATCTAAGACTTTACCCTCGTTGTAACGACTAGAAAAGTGAACAGCACTATCAAGTAAGATCCCAGAACTAGCAACAATAGCAAGTCAAATGTTACACTTGCCACCTGCAGTTAGCACCAAAATCACTTCCACATAAAGCACTGGAAATAATATCTGCATTAATTTTGCAGAATGTGTGCATCAAATTTGCTATACATCCATAAACCAAACACAGTACCTGGTATATATTCAGAGTGGCCTTAGTTGAATCATAAAAGGTAAACAAACCATCCAGACCCTCATGTTGTAAAGTCACCTCAGCTGTATGCTCTGCCAATTCCTGTGATCAGGTGAGTATAAACTAGTTATAAATTTTATGCAAGTAGCAAATTTTTGCATTATCCTAGCCAAAGTTATGGCTAAGCCAAATGACGCAGAATCCAACTGAAGCATCCACAATTACAAGACAACATAGACTCATACATTTCATAAAGAACCAGGCATTTGTAAGAGACGAGCAAGCTTAATTGTTTCTCCTCTTTTCCGGTTAAGCATTTCAGAGGAGAACGTACTTATGACTAGTCTGACCTTACACATTTGCCCCTGTCCATAAATGACTACAAATTCCCTCTTTCATAAAGATGCGCACTTGAAGATTAGAATTATAGAAGCATATCTCAGCACTTAAGACTACTCACCTTTTTCAGAGCAACAATGAACGGATCAGTCTTTGGGAGAAACGGAGCAACTCGAGGTGTCCGCGATAAAAGATTCAACCACGAAGAAATGTAGGATGGATTGATCGCAAGATGACTGTTTTCTGCAAATATCTGAATATTCTTTCCTTCATGCCCATATATGTGCCTCTGTTAGTGAGAAACTGCGTTAGACTTCTGGCTAATGATCTCGAGATTGTAGATGTCATAAAAACTGTAAACTTTATGCATTTAAGCGTGAATTAGGCTGAAGAAAAGCATTTTCAAAGCAGTCAAGTTCATTTCTTCAGCATGGGCTGATGGCTGGCATATCCAATATAACTGTCCAAGTTGAACATCAAAATGACACACAAAAGTGCTTGAGAGTCTTGCTTTTCAACAGCCAAACATACAGAGGCAAATAAGCACCGTGTAATATAGCTATCTGAACTTGTCTGCAAAGATAGGTATTGGTGACCACATAGCCATGCAAAAGCAGCAAGATTGGTGCATTTGTTACATTTCACTCATCCTGTGCAGATTCTGTCGCATATATTTGTTTAGCTAGAACTACTTGGAGATAGTACAATCTCTTTCATGCAGCGGCAACCCTTTAATAAATGTCATTCTGATCAATTTCATCTTCTTCACTGCCTCATTTTTCACAGTTTTTTATATATAATAAAAAGAATGTTATTAAGGAGATGAGAAAGAATACAAGGAAAGAGAATAAGCCGTTCTCAACAGAGGAATCGGCCGCAACCCAAACCAGCCAAACCTAAAAAGATAATGATGTACAACACTACTACTTGTTATTATGATCATCAAAATATATGCTAGATTTAAGCTTTCTAGCTCCTGATTACCCTTCCTCTTCCTGGAGTAAAACTGAGAATCAGAGGTACCATATTTGCCTCATTTCACCTAATGGAAGCTTATTTCAGTTTAGTAGGTTAGTACACAAACAATTAGTTTTCACCCTTTTTCCATCCAACTATCCCCCAAGATTTTAGCAAGTTCACATTTGCACTAATAACTAGTGGGTCTGCCTTTTCTTATTTCCTCTCATCATATTAGTGTGTAGAAGGCAAGTATCAGGATACTGAAATCTTGTACTCGTCACCTATTTTCTCATATTAATATTTATCCCAGTAAAACACGTACTGTCATACAGAACATCCTAATAAGCAGACTCATTACGCAAATATAACTCATAACTGCAGAGTCTATCTGAACAAAGGTAGTGCATGATAGAGATACCAAAACCTGCAAATAACTGAAAGCAAAGCTTACCGCAAGACTCTCAGCCACTAACTTGACACCTTTGACAATTGCAGTTTCACTAACAAAATGCCTGTGACGATTAGCAATTACAGAAGGGATCATTCTCAATAAATGATATGTGCTTCATTCCAAGAAGTGTAAATGCTTTCAAGATTGTTTTCATTAGTTATATACCTGCTGTCTGAAAGACCTCCAAAGTTCTCCAAAAATTCGGGTGCAGCAGAGAGTTCAGAAAGGGTAGCTGCAGTTACTCTGAGCCTTGAAAACTGTTCATGCTCCCAGGCTACCTACAGCACATCAACAGATTCAGGAACAGGTCTAAACCAGTGGCCCAAGTCCCCCAGATTCCTAATCCTTGAGACACTGTAGAAAATTTTCATGATGGCAAAGTAACCTAACTAGAATTATGATGACAAAGAACCTTCTTGTGCTTTAATGAAAGTTGCTACTAGATCTAACAGTCTGCTGAGGTTGTTTGCAACATCAATCCCAGCCAGCCATGCTGGGGACATAATTTATATGATGAAATCTCTACAAGAGCGATATTTCTATCTGTGAACTTCCAGTAGTGCACTCATCTTCATAGTGTTCACATACACCAGCAACCAGAAGGAAGATTTCCCACATCCATTATGCCCCAAGCAAGAAAGCAAACAAAATATAATAGTTTTTTTAGATGATTAGACATCTATTACATGCAGTTCACTTGTTACATTTCTATAATGTGCATATGCTGTAGTGTAGTCAGGTTAAAGTGATGATTTAACAAATCAACTTACTCGAGGATTTGAAATGTTTATCTTCTTGTGCTTCAAGCCAACCTTAACTCCCAATTCTTCAGCAACATCAGAGACACCCTGAAAAATGGTTCTAATCTCAGGCACAAGATAATTGCAGCATAACTAATCAACAATTCACAACATATACATAACCACCCAATCTATTAGCTTACCTTAAAAATTTGCTTAATAAAAGCATTTTCTGGAGGCTTTGACACATGAAGCCACAATTCATTGTCTTCTGAACCAATACTATTCAAACAAATTGCGTAATCAATTCTCTCACGCAGACGTTGATCCAAGCTCCGAAGCCACTACATGGGTTTGGGTAGCACACAGACAAAGTGTTATGAACATTTTACACCAGATAAAAGAGAATTGCAGAAACATTGAAAAAATGAACAATACGGAATACATGTTGAGAACCAAGAGGGTAATTGACAAGCAAGAGCATATCACCTTATGAGTTCCGTTGTAGTTATAAGGCCCACCAGAAGTTAGCCCAAAGAGCAAATTGTACCTTCCTCTTGTCTTAGGGTTTGAATACAGTATTGAGAAAAGCCGAGCAATTTCCAGAAGTGCCACAACACCACTTCCATTACTATCAGTGCCCACTGACATAGCCTGCGATTATAATCCAAATTAGGCTTTAGCCAAGACATTCAATGTAAAATCACCTGAACATTTATAATTATCAAAGTTACTTACTGGTGCAGCCCCAAATGTATCATATGATGCCACTATAGCAATTGTTGGGATTTGGGTTGAATCTCCATCCCCCTTCAATCCTGGCAACCATCCCTATAGCACCAGGAAGAAATATTCAACAATGTAACAACTAGATTACATAAGCTATATGATTGTTGGACCATGTAGCCATATCATTTCAGTTTGTTATGTTAGTTCACATACACAAGGTTCCATGGGAAAGCGGTTGCATTGGCTAATTAAACAGTCTACTAGTCAAGTGCATGTGACATGGTGGAATACTCTTAAACCAAACTAAGTAGCTAAACATGCCTCCATACTATTCTATTGTTGTACAGGAAGTAGTAAAGAAAAACAAAGTCCTACTAATTTCCCTATGAAAACTTTGTGAGCCTAGAAACCTTAGAAGAGGAAATTTCAGAATATAGACTAAAAAAACAATACATCAAATCATGGAAAGATAATCGTTAATGTTTCACTAATTGGGGCCTCGAGGCTAGAGATGGCAATGGGTCCCAACTCCTAACCCACACATCCCAAAGGATATGGATCTATGGATATTTAGTTGGATCAGTTTGGGTCCAAAGTTTTCAAACACAAACCTGCTCAAGGATGATAAAATTATTCATTTTCCACCAATGTTTATTCATATACAAATATAAGCTATTATTTTTTAGTGTTGGGTCCATACGCAAACTATGGCCTATATGCATTGTGGTATGTGATAGCATGATATAGTTGTTAAATTATTAGTTTTAATAGTTTTTCTTTCATAATAACTGGACCAATGGACCTAAAATGGGATTGGGTCCACAATTTCAAACCTAAGTAGCCTGGATCCGGTCTGAATCCATGTCTGAAACATCATTTCAGGTCTGGATCTTGGTGGACCTGATCTAGACCCAACCGATTCTCATCCAGCCCATTCCTGCTCCAGGCAGAGGACAGAAGAACTAGATATCAAAAAGTTTTACCTGAATGTTTGTGATGCTTGGAGAAGCAACCTTCTTAGCTTCTGGTGTTGAAACAACAAGCTTGTACCTGTAATTATCCGTCAGGAAATACAGAATAAAGAGGAATGAGATAAGAACATGATCGCTATTCTGCACGACAAATGAGATACAGAATGAAAGCTTGAGTTAATATCAAACCCAAAAAAAAGGAGAGGATGAAGAAGAAAAGCAGGTAGTTCTCATTACTTCTCAATACAATTGTGCTATAAAGAGACCATGAATACCATGATGATTCTCGCAGATAGCATAAATCAATAAAAGCAATCAAAGATGGACACATCCTTACTGAATGGACAAATGTAATACACGGAGTGAACCTGAGATCCTTAGATTTCAATGTACTAGAACTACTATTATTATTTGGCACCTACGAATGCATCTCCCAGATGAGAGAAAGCCCAATAAACAGTCGAGTCGGGCACACCATTACTCAAATAGCAAATCAAATGCACAAGGACCACCAGAAGTTCCGGTGGTAAAGGCCACATCAAAACACAGCTGGAACACATACTCCAAGATAAATACATATCAAAGTAAATCCACTAACCCGCCATTAGTAGCCGTGGCAGGCTGACCAGTAGCATCATTTCGTTTAATATCAGCTAGTACATCCTTGATGTTTTCATCTTCAAAGGCGAAGTAAACAGGATACTGTCACAAAATACAACACAGTAAGCACGCAGAGCATTGTTGAAGGGGGAAAATGCTTCAAAGTTCTGCTTAACCCTTTTTCGAATAGGTGCCAACAGATGAAGGCAACAGAACAGCCCATTAATGGCACAGTGTGTCACAGGTTAACAAGAATTCATGAAAATGCACTGTAAAGTCCGTAGCGCTATTTTATAATTATTACAGACTACATGATATTATTTTTGTCTTCCTTTTCCCTTTTTCTTTTTCTCTTTTCTTTTATCCCCTTTCATTTTTACTCATAAATATTGATACACTGCTATTTATCAAAATCCAACTCTGTTTTTCTTGACTGGGGTTTGAACAACCCCACCCCTGTACAGCAGAATCCCCAAGTTATAGTAAATTGTACAAGTACCAAGATTGTGGCTGTAAAAGTAATCATAAGCATGAAACAACAAGGATCAACATTGTTCACTCACAGGTAAATTGGCATGTAATAGTAACTTTTCTAGTTGCACCAATTTGTCTCTCATTGCTTCTTTAGAATTGTGATCATCATCCTCTTTGGTCTCTCCCTTTTCAGAACTGAAAACCCGAGGCAGCAAAAATAAAAGGCCTCCGAGTGTTTGCTTCTGATCAATGTAGTCTACAATAAAATAAAATAAAGAAGATTCAGAAAACAATGAAATCAATATAACACAAAAGAAAACCAGAGCAGCTATGCAGGACCGCTGGAATAAAAAGTAATTTAGATATATCTATGACTTTAAACCACTTCACAAGCATATTACCCTTCAGCAATTAGAATACACTTTCTTTCAAGAATGAAACTGAAGTGCAAATAGAAGGTCGAGGTGCAGGAGGGAGAGACTTGAATTTCTCCTCTCTAAACATTGACCCCCACTGAGAAAACTAAGCTTCTGGTAAGTATGAAGCTCTATTCTCCTCTCTAAACATTGACCCCCACTCAGAATATCTTCACGTCCAATAATTAGCATTATGAGAGCCAGTTTGCATTAATCTGAAAAAAAATAAAAGAATTCTATCCGAGCATGAGGGTTATACTACAACAAAACTGTGCAGGGTATATGGAGGTCTTATCCTTTACTAGCATAGAGGCTAATCCAAACCGGCCTGTAACCATTAGGTCTTTACATCATATTTGGACTCCTTTAATATTTATTTGACAATGGGACACAACATACAGGTTAGCTTTGTATTCCATGGTAACTGAACAAGGACAGCTAGACTAAACTACATTCTCAAAGCCATACACGACTAATATTGAAATATAGAGAATCCAACAATTACAGGCAATGGAATACGAAAGCTATACATCTCTATTCCCTTATTAGCAATAGCAAATCCACAAGGTGACCAGGCGCCTTCGAAATTTGTGACCATATGCCCTCAAAATCCACCCTTTTTTCCTAAATTGCCTTTTCTTTATATAAGAATATGCATGTCATCATATATCCACTGGAGAGTGGAGACCATCTCATCAGACGCACAACCATCAAAGACTAAGCCATCTTCTAAATACAAACCAATAACCACATGGCATTACACATAAGTGAGGCGGTTTCTGCAACAATTTAGCAGCAGCCACCACGAATGGCATACCCTTGGAAGCATTCTTTGAATCCAAAAGCCATGTTCTACACATTGTCAAATTATCAAGTGAAATTCAGACCTGGTGGTATGTAGGACTATTCATAACTTGGTCATGAGTGAGATTTTCTAGGAAGGAATTTCAAATTTCAAAGTAAAAAAAGTAGTATAGGCATCAGAAAGCTGGCATCCATCCAAGATATTCTCTCCTTCGGTCTATTCAAGAACGTGGAAAGATGTGTGTTTTTGCCGACTAATCCCACAAGCTTGAAGTTAACGGTCAGAAAAACCTCTATGGGACGAATGGAGCTCCAACATTTCAAGAACATGAACTTGCAACCTTATATTATATACTCCTTCCGTCCCTTTCAAACATTGTCAAACCAATAATATATTTGTCTCTTTCAAATGTTTCCAAACCACTTCTTACCCACTTACTTCTCCATATTATCCCTCCATTATCTACCAAATACAATAAAAAATTTCCCACTCAACCCTCTCTCCTAATATAAAACTAATACACTATCAAGGGTAAATCTGGAATAATCAACCTTACAATTGTTTCTTAAACTCAGCACTAGAATTGGTTTGACAACATTTGAAAGGGGCGTAGGGAGTATATGATATCTGGTAGTGGAAAAACTGAGAACACAACGATAAAAGTAGGTGCATCCGTCATCAATATCTAGAAATAGGCTTTTATTACCTAATATCGAAAGGAACTCAGGAACATATATCTCTGACTTCTCTACATTAACATTTTCTAACCAATATGTGAAAGCTGTTCAACCATGAATTCTCTATGTTTACAAGTTACAACAATGTGTTTATTCGAATCTTAGCCCAGTTTGATGGCTTGGCCAAGGTCTCAGTCAAAGTCAACCATGTAAGGGAAACAAAGCAGAATAACACAACAAATACTGAAATAGCACATAAATTCATACTTCCAATTCCAACAAATTGCTACCAAAAGAGCATATAACCTCTACAAGCCAAGATAAGATGCTCAAATCATTTTATCTCCAAAAGAAGAGAGAGAGAGAGGAGTTCTCAAGCAAAGTATCTGATCTTGCCTACTAAATTAACCCATGGACGCAGGCTCTTATGCAATGCAACTGCAAAATATAGATTGGCTTCACACACTAATTATTGTCATTTCTCTATTTCCCACAATTCTAAGAAGCAAACTGGATGACTCTATAACATATAAAACTAATTTATTTAATGGCCTTCATCAAGGTCTCATCCAAGGTGAATTGTATGGGAAACAAACATCAGCTTCAACACAAGAGATAACCCGGTATCCTGCAAGCCTTTAAATAAAAGCTAATTTACCCTCGTCTAAGAAAATAGTTGCTCAAGCTAAGTGTCTAATCTAATCCACCCCACTAATGCAGCTGCACTAAGTATCTGCTTCAGTCCAATTGCAATCTTGTAACTTCATCCAACGCTAAATCCCAACTATATTAGTGTCTGTTAGCATCTAACTCTGACATTCCACATATGGTCGATCCTCCAACCAAAATTAAAAGTAATCTAAACCAGATTAAATTATGCAGCTCCACCTCAATTCACTAGCTACTTAAGAACTAGCTTCATTTAGCTCATTTGTCGCAGCTACATCAAAAACAAAATGACAAAATCGGATTGTTTTCGAGAAAAAGGATTAATATTGGTTAGCTTCTAACCATAACATTCCACATATGGTCAATCCTCCAGCCAAGATTAATAGTAATGCAAACCAGATTAAAATCTACAGCTCTACATTCAAAATTCACCAGTACTTAAGAACTAGCTTCATTTAGCTGATTTTCACATCTCCATCAAACAAAACGTCAAAATCCGATTAATTCTAAGAAAATGGAGAGAGATTGGAACCTTGTATAGTAGACACATTGAGGTCGCGAATCGGAAAAATGATAACAGTGCGAGAAAGATCAGCGTTGTTGGCGGCTAGCGAAGAGCCGGCGTGGTGGTTGAGAGAAGCGAGGCGAGATCCGAACGGAACTCCGGCGAGATCGTACTGAATCAGACGGTAGACATCGACGGCGGTGGCGGCGTCGCCGAGCTCGACGCAGGCGAGGAAGACGAAGAACAGTGCGATCACTGAGTACAGTGATGAGCTTACTGTTTGCAATTTGGAGCTTCTTCGAATCTCCATTGTTGATGGGAGATGAAGAATTAGGGTTTGGGTTTTGTGATGGCGATTTGATCTAGAGAGAGTTGCAGGCAGAGTAGTGGAAGATTAAAAATACCGAACCCTTCCTTCTCCCTCTCTTTGAAGAATCTGACAGAGGTTTTAGATTTTTTATTTAATTTTCAAGGGATAATGTTTTTTTTTTTTTTTTCCTTCTTTATTGTTGTGGACTGTAATTAAATATGCAGAACCCTTTCTCTCTTCTTTTTTTTTTCTTTTTTTTTTTTTTCTTTAGTCACCCCTAAATTGTAAAAACTCACCATTTTAATTAGATTGGCAAAGGGTTAGACAGTTACAAAATAGTGTGACCTCCTACTTTTCTCTTAGTATATAAGATTCAAAACTTTTGTCTTCATAGAATAAAAATTGTTATTATTAGTCGAAAGTCCAATATCTCTTACAAAATGTATAATAATGCACATGTTTGCGGTAATTCAACATTGTTTTAGATGTATAAATCTGGGATCTTAATACAGATTTGAATAACTCACTTTTTAGATTATTTACCATAGAAAGTGATAAAGCTCTTCACTTCTTTAAGGTAAGGTAGTAATTGTTCATATTTCTCGCTATTATTTCATGCAATGAGATTATGAGTAGGAATCTTGTAAGGAATGTTAGAACAAAGTCTATAACTCCAATAGATGAGCATGGGCATGCAACCAACTTGAAAAATATAAAAAATGGACTAACTGAAGAAATGAGCCTGTCTGACAGATTTTACAAAAAGAATTTGTTCTCTTTTTTCCCCTTTATGGTGGGGGGATCTATATTAGTATCCTATAATACATAAACCTCAGATGAGATATTGCTACAAATGAAAATCTTGTATTCAGTACATCAATAGGGCTTGGGGGAAGCTTGGCTGGTTTATTTACTAACAAAAATTTCCAGCTTCCCAGCAGCAAAGCCCAAAGGCTTGATATCCTTTGCAAGAGATGAGTTCTCAGCCATCGAAGTTTTCCTCATCTTCTGCAAAGATGAATTTCAAATCCTCATTGTCCCTATATACTTGAACGAGAGCAGCGGCTTTATACGCAAACAATCCCAGCATTGCAGGCACAATCTGACAAAAAATCAGAAGAGTTCCTGTTAATACCAAATAATAAGTGCTGTTTGTGAGATTACCATTAAAGAGTTCTTGCCTTTCTTGGCGTACCTGGAAATCGAAGATATCACTAGCAAAGTTCCGGTGAAGCAGGACCCACAATCCATATAATGCTGCTGGGATTACAAGCCGTGGAGATGAAAGAGCAAGCCCAGTACCCTTAACAGATCTTTCGACTAGGTCTTCCAAATCTTCACTTCGTATTCCAATTCTTTCATGGGGGGAGGGGGGAGGCAGGGGAATGAAAATTAGTTGGCTAAGAGTTCTTGAAAATAAATTTTGTTATAGTAAATACAGAGATAAGTTTTGAGGATGTACTTCTTTTGTTTCTTTTTCATGAATATCTGTGGAACTGAATCCTTGGACAGGTTATCTGCATGCTGGCATAAGAGTTGTAGATACAAGCAACTACAATAAAGAATCATAGATTAGTGAACAACTTACCCTGCAGCCTGCCTCCTGATGAGTGCAAACATTTTGCTCGAATTTAATCAAACTTGGGAAATTTCAAGTTTGTGAACGACAATGAGGTTGTAGGTATTCCAAACATAAAAGCATTGGCACTCAACAGTCTTTTAATTCAAAACAGTAACTCGGTAAATGTAGACATTAAATTCCAAAAGAAAATAAAGGGTACAAGTTGATACACCTATCATAATATGTAGAGAACATGAAATCTAACATTATTATGGGGTTTCAATATTTGCTACTAACCTGCATCCGACTCCTGAAGCATAGCTCACTGCTGCCTACCAATAGACATAGGAACTATGTGAGCTCAACAGAAGCATGTTTGTAGATTCAAAAATTTTGCACAGTATAACTAGATTATACGAATCAGAAATGTGATCACTTTTAAGTAAAATTAGAAGTCTAATAGTATCTTAAAAATGCATAATGGTTAAGAACAGTATCTCTATAATTTACTTTCTATATTTCTTAGCTTTACCTGGATTGACAAGGTTAAAAAGCAATACACAGTACATGCAGCTCCTACCCCTATAGTCATGAACAGCAGCTCCCTCTTAAGCTGGAAAAGCAATAACATTAAAATTAGAACCTTTGTCACAAACACTGGATAGCGGCAGTGAATCAGGGGAAAGGGAAAACAACTAATGAAAAAGTGATAGTTCTGACGAGTACAATTTTAAGATGGCATGATTGATTGGCACAAAAATAATGGTCAACACAGAAGTATAACAAGGAACATACAAGCCAGAGAAGGTAATGAAACTAAGTCTAAGGAAGCCATATAAAGAGCAAAGCACCACTACTAAGGCCAGAGAGATTAAATCCTTGATGAAATAGTCCTTTTATTTGCTTATTTAATAGATCAAAAAAAGTTTGATAACACAGTCTAAATGATGTTGAAAAGAAACATTAACACTACAGCTTTATTAATACATGACAAATCTGATCATGATATTAAACAACAAAGGTCAAGGGCCTTACAGCTTCATATTTAAGCATGTCGAGTCTTCGTCTTCTCTCTCTATCATCCTGCATCTCCTGATATGAGATGTTGAATCAATAAGTCCTTCGTATGCCACCAAAAAGTGATACTTCACAAAAGCCTACAAGAGAGCTGAGGAAGAAAGAAAGCCTTAGGCCAAGATTGTGATATGTGATCCAGTCAGACCTTAAATGTTGGCTTCCTGTTGATTGGTGCAGATGTTTCACCTAGCAACCAATCTTGAGTTGTTGTCAATTTAAGAAAGCCTCCCACAGGTTCATCACTCAAGGCCTGTGACGTCTGGAGCATTTGAAAACACGCAAGAAATCAATTTGTAGCAGCAAGTGAAAAATATAGATAAGCTTAAAAACTTAAAAAGTAACATAAAACATTGTTGCAAAGAGAGAGAAATTTACTACTGCCATACAACTACAATACACTATAATGAGTAAATTTTCAAGGAATTTGTAATGTTTTCATTGAAGCTGATCTTTCACCACATTCACTAGAAGGCGCAAATGAAAAGTTCACAAGTGTCAAATACCTCCTCGGTTGGTTGAGAACTTTCAGCTACTTCAGCAGCTTCTGCATCACTAAATCTCGCTATCCTCCTCTCGAAAATAATATCAGAAATTCTTGTTACGAGATCCCCATTTAATTGTCTATCCTGGAAAAATTCTTCTAAAACTTCATCCTGTGCACGTTCACTTGCTGGCAACCAAGATAGATAGAAAGAAAATAAGCGTTAGCAAACTAAAAGCAGCTTATTACAAGGTTTATTCTTAACAATCATCAAATTAAGAAGGCTGACATCAACTGTGGATGAAAAGCAAATATGAAATATCCTAGTAATCCAAGATAATGACATGCTACTGTTGTATGGAACTGTAAAACATGCTCAAACCGAACTGGGTAGTGCAGAAACACAACATAACAACAGTTTCAAGGTACATTCATTGATATTTTACATCCTATATCACACTCAAAAACGATATATGTGTTCAAAGTAGTGGCTCATGAGCAATTCCATAATCGTTATCAAAACATATGAGATTGTACAACCCTTGACCCAAACCTGTAAAATCTCTTGCACCCAACACAGCATTGACAAAATTGAACCCATTCAAATTACAAGATAATTGTGACACATAACACACAAAAAAACCCTAATAGCGTGTTGTTAAATGGAAAAATTCTTACTCACACCCCAAAACACTGGTATGAATTATAATATCCCAAAACTTCATTCCCGAACTAATTAGAAAGAAACTGGAAAATTTACCTGAAGAAGGGGTTTTGAGGACGGAGACGATGGGGATTCTAAGATGTGGGTGGTGAGGTGAAGAAGATTGTGGGAAGTAGAATGTGGTATTTGCTTTTCTGGGAAATGAAGAACTGATGGTGAATTGCAGCCAGCTTGAGCTTACCCTTGATAGACTCTCCATTTCCGAATTGAGCTCTCTCTCTCTTCTTCTTTCTTTCGCTCGCTTTCTGGCGTATGTGAGTGTGAGTATATCAATGGCGGAATATCTGCAGCATTGTGTTGAATGAATTGGAACTTGGACTGGGAATTTGGATAGAGTTTTATCCGGGCGCTGAGTGGTTGCAGCTTGCAGCCAAATCGACAAATTGGTTAATTGTTTTTTTTTTTTTTTT